>JADBJO010002551.1:7500-12500 GCA_016801955.1 Conus betulinus
TTTCCGATTGCTCTCAGACTATACCTACCTGTGAATCAAATGAGTCAACCATTTTTTAACCACAGGCCTGCTTTGATTTTGTCTGTTCTACAGAAACCTTTAGAAAGAAACACACACACACACACACACACACACACACACACACACACACACACACACACACACACACACACACGCGCACGCACACACGCACGCACGCACGCACACACACGCACATATACACACACAAGCGCGCGCGCGCTCATATCAGTTTAGGTTTAGGAAATACTATTCTGCCATACAACACCGACCAGCCTAGCAGACAAATGCATGTCTAATATAAACAGCAAGACAGATTGTGTTCTTTTGTAGACTTTGCTAAGATTTTCATTGTAACGAACTACACACCGTTCTTAAAAATGTGTATGGTCTACAAGCTGTGCATTATAACTTATGTCATCAATATTGAACAATCAAAATCAGTCCGTGCGCAAAATGGACCTAAATCCTTTGTTTTTCTCTCACGTATGGGGTTACTCAAGGTTTTGTCCTTGGACCAATACTCTTCTCAATATTTAGAAATAATTTACTCACGAGCTCTTTATAACTCGTTCATGCCAGTTATTACAAGTTAAAGGTGTAGCTTTTGTAATGCTAGACAGTACCAAGTAATTCAATAACCTAAATCAAATAAAATGAATTTAACACATTTAAAATCAAGTACGTAATAATTACCACAAGACCAAAAAGACAATGCCTTCCCAGTTCTTCTGTTCCCATATACAATACTGCACAAAAAAGAAAATAGAAAAAGAAAGAGAAAAAAAAGAGGACTGCCAAAGAATTCTAGGGTTCATTGTTGACAGTAATAAAAGTGGCCTGGTCACAAACGAAGTAAATGTATAAGTGTCTCAATAAAGATGTATGTATTATCCAGATTACAACAGTATTCTAACACCAATTCGGGTAAACTATGTTCCCATGCTTAAATAGATCTTCATATAAATTACGTTTCTGAAATATGGGACTCTGATAGAACAAGTAAGTTCATACACGTGGTCTGAAAATTACTTCTGTTGAAAGCTTCATCATCATCATATTTTGACTCTGTCATTTTAGATCATTTTAATGTAAGACTGACACGAAGATACAACACAGCAGTCTTTGTGTTCCAAATTGTCTCAGGATATGCTCTTTCATCTGTTACAGATCACTTTCAATGTAATCAAAATCGGCATGCTCACAAACTGATGTCGTCCCATCCTAGAAAAGATCTTTGTGAATAAGTCTGAATATTGTGGTGCTTTCTGTGGAATCATATTTCTGCCACTTTTCATGTTGCCTTCACTCTCAGGAATTTACAAGAATTTAGTGCACGCATATAACGAAGACAATTGCCAAATCGAACACACACACACACACACACACACACACACACACACACACACACACACACACACACACACACACACACACACACACACACATACACACACACACACACACACACACACACACACACACACACACACACACATACACGCGTGCGCTCGCGCACGCACGCACGCACGCATATAGAGAGGGAGAGAGAAAGACAGACAGACAGACAGACAGACAGACAGACAGACAAAAAATGACAGACTGACAGACAGACAGCTGGTGAATGTAACCTGAGAGCAGAAGCTAAATTCTACGAAATCCTCATTGACAATTTCAGGTGGATGTAATAGAACAGTGATGTGGAAGGGGGGAGGGGGGAGGGGGGGGGGGGGGGTGCGGGAGCGCGAAACAGAAAAGAGGGTGGGGTAAAGATTTGGGGGGGGGGGGGGGGGGGGGGGGGAGGTCGTTGACCCCCCCCCGAAGGTTGCAGACAGTCATGAACGTCAGAGACGGAGGGGAGACCATCCTGTTTGTATCCGTTCTGAAGACGCGCCAGTCCCATCCGGCAGCGGACTGTTGGGTCTAGGAGTCGCGGCCATCCATTACCCCCCTCCTCAGAGCTGTCAGAACACATCAGATCAGTCTCCCTAAACACAGTCCCTGGGCTTGTCCTCCATCCCGTCACATCCCTATGGAAAACCAGAAGGCCCAAATGCGGCAGCCACTGTGCGCGCGCTATTGCATGGGCATTTCATAATGATGATAATAATAATGATAATAATAATCATCATCATTTTTATATTATCATTTATGGCGATTAATCTTACATCATAAACCCCAAGCGCTTACAAATACATAAAAGGTCAAAGAAAATTTAAATGAAACCAATAAGAAGATGAATATTACAATAAGTACCATGCATCTACAGACAAGGGGCGTATATTAACACTCACCCACGCACACCCAGACACACACACACACACACACACACACACACACACACATACACACACACACACATACACGCGCGCGCGCGCGCGCGCGCCCCGCACTCTCTCTCTCTCTCTCTCTCTCTCTCTCTCCTCTCTCTCATCTCTCTCTCTCTCTCTCTCTCTCTCTCTCTCTCTCTCTCTCGCACGCACACACACACACACACACACACACACACACACACACACACACACACACACACACACGTACACACACAAATACTCTCTCTCTCTCTCTCTCTCTCTCTCTCTCTCCTCTCTCTCTCTCTCTCTCTCTCCAAGCACTGAAAAAAGTTAGGCTAAGAAATTTGTCTGTCTGTCTGTCTGTCTGTCTGTCTTTGTCTCTGTCTCTGTCTCTGTCTCTGTCTCTGTCTCTCTCTCTCTCTCTCTCTCTGACTGATGATGTTTATTCCATTTAACCTGGGGTAGTGGTGGTTTCTGTATCCTGGTGTGAAGAATTGCCATGAACGACATGTCTTAAGACTTTCAAGCAGATGGTTCAAAGTATGCCACGCTCGTATACGTTGTAAAGCGTCGTTTGCAGGATTGTAACGTTTCGTTGCCGTTTGAACAAACTCAATCACACATGGTGGTGTCATGTGAGTATGGACTTTGTGTTCATAAACATTATCCATTGTAGGCTGGTGTTGGTCGGTGCAGAGGTAACATTTTCAACTTTTGTTGATGTTTCTGTGTTTTGATGAACTTGAATTGACAGTTATCCATTTAAATGCCCCACTATACATAGAGTTATTTCTTACTTGATTGTCGCGGGCTTACTCCAAACTGAGGATGCATAACTAATGTTAGAAAGGCAGTGAAATTTCAAACATTTCTTAGTATCAGTATCAACATAGCGTTTTCGTTTATTTAATAGAAGCAGATTTGAACCAGTTGCATGCAAGCATGGTTAATCTGTGGTTGCCTTTTTGTTTCATAATGAATAATGACTTCAAGATCACGATGTTTCGATGATCTTTTCAAGGCTGAAAGTAAAGGCTTTTGTCTTGATGTTACTACCATACTTTTTGTTGTGTATGGCTTGAGGCCATGTGTGTGTGTGTGGTGTGTGTGTGTGTGTGTGTGTGTGTGTGTGTGTGTGTGTGTGTGTGTGTGTGTGTTTCCCGCGTACGCAGGCCGATACTCCTGCGGACGCTCCCTGTAATAGACAGCCAAGGATTGACCCCATCTACCCAACAAAGGGAGTGGAGTTTTGTGCGTATGACCGTTTTGATCCCGCAGTTTTAGGCAGCAATACTCCAACTTCGGGGAATTTTTGAGGGCAATGTGATTCTGATTCCATTTTAAGACGCCCATGATACTCTGCTGTAGTGATGATTGAACACAATGGATGTCTGTGAACACAACAGTGACTAGATCACGGATTACCTCAGTATGTGCTGTGGTGGTAGAGATATATCATTATATCATTTGTGAATATGCAGAAAGCCGATGTGGGAGCATACTTGCGTCAAAAGACAATAATTGTTCTTTTTCTTCGAAAAAAAACAGCTATGATCTTTGAGGAAAATAGCGGATCACCATGCGTTTCTATTGTTCCCTCTCCTCTCTCTCTCGCTCTCTCTCTCTCTCTCTCTCTCTCTCTCTCTCTCTCTCTCTCTCTCTCTCTCTCTCTCTCTCCATCCTTCCCTTTGTATTGTCACCAACACAGTATTTCAACTTCACGGTAACATTCCGCATTGTGTCATTAATGCGCTCACACACCTTGTTTTCACACATTCCAACTGATGGCTACAAAGCGGACTTTTGATGAAGACGACTTACTTCGGAATGTAACCTCCGTTACTGGTGTGTTGTGCTCTTCCGTTCCAGATGCCAGTTAAAAACTGGGAAGGGAACAACTCAGGTCTTTAGGTGGGTAAACAACAAAAACGACAGAATGGAACTGAGTTTAGATGGAAGAAGATATAAATTCTACTTTAGAATCCAACAATATCGATATTTCATTTGAAAAACATGGTGGTTGTATTTTGATCCAAATCTCTGTCCCCTGTTGCCTTGGATTAATTAACCGTCAATACCCGACTTCTTCTTCAAGAAGAAAGAAATTTCCGATGTTGTATAGAAATAATGAAGACGTGTGCTTTAAAATAACTTGCTCTCTGTGGAGACATGCCATTTACAGCATTTTGCTTCATTAATCGAGGTCCCGTGGACAAGTTTGACAACTTAGAAGCAGTTTCAGACTTCAGCCTCGGAGAGTTATCTGTCCACTACTATGTGAGTATGTCTGTCACTCATTCAAACTTAGCCTCAAGTTTGAAACTTTGGCTACTCAAACGCACATTTTAAAAAAAATTGTACATACAATATATTTTCTGTAGAAAGAGCTGGTAAGGAGATGAGGGCGGAAAGGAAGATGGAGGGAGAGCGGTCCTTGTTATCGTTTGTTGTTTCTTCTTATTTGTATCTGTTTGCACATTTTTTTGTAATGGCCACATATAACGAAAACAATTCCAATGATTGAGATTAACGATGCACACAAACATCATACAAAGTTATGAAAAAAGCGTTACATACCTTCTTATCTCAAATCCTTAAAACTGTGACGTACATTGGAAGAAATTAAATTATGCAGATATATTTCAGTGTCACATTGTTCTCATACGGCGCTATGGTGGCGGACAAAAG
>JADBJO010002551.1:20000-25000 GCA_016801955.1 Conus betulinus
ATACTTACTTGTCTACTTTTTAAATGTAAGGACAGGTGACATCACCCTTCTTCCGCATGATTGATGACGCAAATAGAATTACCTGAAAATAACAGTAAGCACCAAGGGTTGTTCTTTTTTCTATGTCAGTGTACACGAGAAATTCTCGTGATCTGTCCCTGGACATGAAGGCCTTTGAAACACCTGTTCATGGACCCTGTTGTGACACTTCAGACGTAAATGTTTGTTGTTCACACTCCAAAGACAGCATGGCAGTCACGTGAGCCAAGGACTACTCATAGGATCAGCTCGGTGGAAGCAACTGCATCAAGTGTACGCTTGTCCAGAGACTGCAAAATAATGCGGCCCAGGCCCAGAAGCATCAGAACAGGATTGAGCGTGATGAGTGACACCATGGCCACCGTAAAGGAAAACAGAACGTCCAGATTGCCCTGTTGGAATTTCCCGTCTGCCTGTACGAGTACCATGCGCGATGCATGGACCAGTCCAGAAGGTGAATGAAGAGGGGCCATCAACACTGCTTTCTTAACAGCCACTGCGAGTTCCAGCTTCAATTTCATCGAGGTGTCACCGCGTGCGGACTAGTCCATATACGCTACAGCTCATCTGCTATGTTTCGAGACCACACTCCGCACGATTTGAAGCTGACGAATAAATGAATTAGTGACTGAGATGAGAGAATTTAAGAAGAGGGTCTCATGGCTGCGACTTAGCGGTTGTCTGACTGTGCTTTAGCCCAACGCGCTGGTCAGACTTTGGGGTACCTACCTAACATTGTCTGTGCCATTACTATCACTCTGAAACGTCCTAAGTGTGTTTCAAAATGGAGTGACTGAGGGCGGAAAATGAAGCAAAATTTAGAAAGAGAGGGGTAGGTACCACCAAGGACACAGACAAACAAAGTACAGGACAAGACACAGTGCATTTCAACCCCATGGGTCTTCTTCAGGCAAAACCAAATAAGATTTAGGACAGTGAAAACGAAGTACGAAAACCACTTATTTTCTCATTTTCGCCGCATGACCAAAATGGCCTCCGGACGGAAACGAGGCCACCCAGGAGGGGACCATGGGGAGAGGAAATAGTGAGGGGGGGGGGGGGGGGGGGGGGGGGGGGGGGCAGCGGAAAAAGGAGGGGGTGTGAAAAACAATGGAGTTTGTAGCTTCTTTTGCAGAATAGTATGATACATTAGTGACGGTAATGATACTGGTGGATTGATATTAGTGCTTAGTGGGGCAAAAAATAAAAAAGGAACAAATAATTTTTTGAAAATAAATGAATAAAAAATGAATTACAAAAATAATAGTAATAGTATTAGATTAGTTTTAAAAAAATAAAAGAATTAAACGTTTAAAAAAAATAAATAAACGCCTTTAATGGGTGGTGATGGTGATGATAGTAGTTATGTGTGGGTAGTTGTATGTTGGGGTGTGGGTAATGCTAATAAAATCGGATGTAGGGGAAAATGATAAAATAAGATACAATTAAAAAAAAAATACAATGATATGAAATAAGATAAATAAATGAATAAATCTTAAAAAGGCGCAATAAAGGTAAAAATAAAAATAAATAAAAATAAATGGAGGGTGGTTGCAACTTCTGTATAAAGTGGGTAGTGGGGGGTATGGTGGTGGGTGTGTGTGTATGTATGTGCGTGTGTTGGTGGAAGATATTGCCGACTGGTGTTGAAGTGGTGGGCATGTAAATTTGTGTTACTGTTGGATGTTGACGTCTTGTGGCTGTAGCGTACCAAGTTTGGCAATGAGATGGGACTCTTGTACTGTACGTTCAAAGCTGTCACTCTGTGATGCCGTCTTAAGTGTGGTCTAGCTTATCTGTCCCATCGTGTTGCAGTGTGAGGAATGGCTGGGTCATAGGTACGCCTCTACCGGGACCATACTCGTGCTATGTTCAGAGGATGGATGCCGATCTTTTTTTAGAGACGCTGCTGAAGAAGTTTTGTCGCTTGTACTAGTTGTAGAGGAATATGTTGCCGTTTTTGTCTTCTCAAGCTCATGGCTTGCTTTCAGCGAGAAGTCATTTGCTCTGCTGTTGGCACAGATCATATTTCTTAGAATGGATGAATCTTCTGTTTAATGTATTTTCACCATATTAAGTCATATTACACGAAAAAAGAAAAGGTAGAACACGCCCCCCCCCCCTCCACACACACAGAGATAATATATAAGTACACATGCAAACACACCTACCTGTAAATGTGAGAGTATACTACATACATTAAGATATTAAACAATCGTAAAATTTAAAAGCCGATTATAGTATAGGGTCAATGGGACTATTCAACATACTTCGTTCAATGCCATAAACTTTAAGTGATCGATTGTATAATACAGAATCAGCAAACAGTCTTCTGTCTAAAATGCACAGCTTGTCAGCATATAACATATTCAGAATCTGGCAGTTAAAAATAACTTAGACAAGAACTCAATCATCCCAAGAGACATGAGTAGTTGTTGAGTGTCAGATAAAGGAACGATGCTCCGGAAGCTCTATGACCACGGATCCTCTCATTTTCAAGCTGTAATACAGAGTCTGCATCCCGTAAACTCAAAGATTGGGCTCCAACTGAAGACAGTGGCTCAGAAGAGCACACAACATCCAAAGTTTAAGGCCAAACCTGACAGGTTCCATCTAATAAATTCGTTCGTCCCACGGCAAGCATAATGGGCCGCCATTGACTAATCAATACTGAAATAAGGTAACGGAGAAAGCAGAATGATTCAGAACGTCTTGTTCAGCATGGTCATCTAGGTAAGGCTTTTGTCATGTTGTCTACCTGGGGCCAGAATAGCAAAGTGGCAGAGCGCCGAACTCGTAATTTTGGTGATCCTGGAGTTGCGGGTTCGAATCTCCGCGGGGCTGTTTCGGAACTCTCTGACACCATTTCCCATACAGTCCTTCGAATGAGACTATAAACCGTGGTTCCGTTTCTGAACGCACGCATAACATCTCTGCACACACGTATAACCCCATCACCAACTTTCTGAAGAGAAGGCCAGTTTGGTCGTTGGTATGGATGACACATTACATATAGCATGCACCTTCCCCGAAGCTGGAGTATGGCAGCCTTAATGGCGGGATAAAAACAAAAAACGCCCATACACACAAAACTTTTACGCAGAAAAAAAATTGTCTACCTTGTGGATCTTTAAGCTGTCATAGGGGTGTAGACATTTTATTAGTTTACCAAACCAACCTGTCATGGCTGTAACGACAGCCTTTTAGTCCCATCTTTATGCAAGGATAATACATTCTTCTTCTTGTGACAAGGCGCAATGTACCTAAATTCGAGTGCATCTCTAACTCTTTAGATCGAATTCTTGTTCTTGTGTAAAAGCCTTTTTAATAATAGTAATTAGTTTGATAATGTACTCCGTTTTTGCCCAGTTTACAAACGTTATTCATTTTCTCACTCTCGCCAATCTATTTTCCATTTGATTTATTACACGCACACACACACGCACGCACGCACGCACGCACGCACGCACGTACGCACGCACGTACGCACGCACACCTCTTTCATTCTCTTGTCTCGGATAGCCTCTATTTCCTTTTTTTTCTCTTGAAAAATATCTCATGTCGCTTCCATTTTATCTTCCAAATTCTCTCTCTCTCTCTCTCTCTCTCTCTCTCTCTCTCTCTCTCTCTCTCTCTCTCTCTCTCTCTCTCTCTCTCTCTCTTCGTCATCTTAAAGCGCCTTGCCAAAGATTCTAGGCGCCGACAATCTGTCGTGTACACAACGGGCTGCCTACCTGGGTAGTGCTGATTGAAGAGCTGCCTGCCGACACTTCATTCAGTCGTATCTTGTGTCCTCCAGTCAGTATCATTCACTCATTTTCCTTATTTCCTTCATTCTTTCTATTTCTATACCTGTTATTAGTTGATTTTCTTTTGCTTTGGTTTTCTTTGTTTCATAGTGACATGTGCAATTGTCTTAGTTGTATTTTCATTTAAAGAAAATACAAAATAGCTTATCTGGTATGTTTCATTCTATCTGTATATTTTCAGTCCTGTGTAGTTTGTCTGTGTCATAATGATCCACTACATAGTCGTTAATAAAAATTTTACATTGTGTGTGAAACAGTGACACTAATAAACGACGACCGCTTTGGAAACGTTGATTTTAATATGATATGAAATAGTACACATGTGAAAAAAGAGAATGGGTTTGTAAAGTTGATATCAACAATGATAATAAACCTGATTAGTATTGTGTTTCGACGAGATTCGTTAGTGATTGAAAAATAAAAAAAAAAAACGAAAAATATAAGTTCTGAAAGATTCTGCCACTAGATGTCATTGAAATGTTGGTGGAAGTGATTTCCACAATAGAGGACCAGAATGAAAAAAGTCTGTTCTAAATGGGTCAGTTTTAGATATGGGAGCCTAGAGTGTTGTTGGATCTCTACGGTTTATTCCGAATGAGTAGACAGTGGGCGTGATTCAGCTGCAGTTTTTGACATGAACATTACTTTACTAATGGCAAACCTCTCCACTGATGGCAGAGGTTAAGGTCCTATGACCTGATGGCCGACGGGGTCAGTGAATTGTCAGAGATCCGCCATGTCTGTGTCACGGTATCATTATAGAAGTCGGAACTCATCCCTGTTCTTCCGCCGCCTTAACATGTTCTGAACTGAAGCAGGCGTCACGTAAGGCCTTTTCCTGTGACGAGAAAGACAACGAATGGTTTGAGTGCACGTGTGGGCACATCGCCCTCTCTCTCTCTCTCTCTCTCTCTCTCTCTCTCTCTCTCTCTCTCTCTCTCTCTCTCTCTCTCTCTCTCTCTCTCTCTCTCTCAGACAGACAGACACACACACACACACACACACACACACACACACACACACACACACACACACACACACACACACACACACACACGCATGCACGCATGCACGCATGCAGGCGCGCACACACACACACACACACACACACACACACACACACACACACACACACACACACACACACACACA
>JADBJO010002551.1:32500-35000 GCA_016801955.1 Conus betulinus
TTGCATCTCTTTTTATATGCGTTTGAGTTTTGTTGTTTTTTAATGCGTCAAACAAAAAATCAACAAGATGTAGCATCTCCTGCACATGCACCTCTTTTCCGTCCCTGAGACTTCACAAGTTTAAATGTAAATATGTTTACAGTCAAAACTACAAAAGTAGTTTGCTGGCATGTATTTAGCAGCCACAGTCAGAACTAAATTGGAAGAAAAATTTGATTATCACTTGCAAGTCTACGCTGGTGGTTCAGGTGCAGACCGTGGTGGTGCAGACTCTGTTTCAGTGTTGTCATCTTAATATTACTCAGGAAAGGGATATTTATTTTGATATTACTCAGAAAAGGATATTCATTTTGATATTACTCAGAAAAGGGATATTCATTTTAATATTACTCAGGAAAGGGATATTCATTTTGATATTACTCGGAAAAGGGATATTCATTTTGATATTACTCAGAAAAGGGATATTCATTTTGATATCACTCAGAAAAGGGATATTCATTTTGATATCACTCAGAAAAGGGACATTCATTTTGATATTACTCAGGAAAGGATATTCATTTTGATATTACTCAGGAAAGGGAAATTCATTTTGATATTGCTCAGGAAAGGGATATTCATTTTGATATTACTCAGGAAAGGGAAATTCATTTGATATTACTCAGGAAAGGGATATTCATTTTGATATTACTCAGGAAAGAGATATTCATTTTGATATTACTCAGGAAAGGGATATTCATTTTGATATTACTCAGGAAAGGGATATTTATTTTTGATATTGCTCAGGAAAGGGATATTTATTTTGATATTACTCAGGAAAGGGATATTCATTTTGATATTCCTCAGGAAAGGGATATTTATTTTGATATTGCTCAGGAAAGGGATATTCATTTGATGATATTGCTCAGGAAAGGGATATTCATTTTGATATTACTTAGAAAAGGGATATTCATTTTGATATTACTCAGAAAGGGATATTCATTTTGATATTGCTCAGGAAAGGGATATTCATTTTGATATTACTCAGGAAAGGGATATTCATTTTGATATTGCTCAGGAAAGGGATATTTATTTTGATATTACTCAGGAAAGAGATATTCATTTTGATATTACTCAGGAAAGGGATATTTATTTTGATATTGCTCAGGAAAGGGATATTTATTTTGATATTACTCAGGAAAGAGATATTCATTTTGAAATTACTCAGGAAAGGGATATTTATTTTGATATTGCTCAGGAAAGAGATATTCATTTTGATATTACTCAGGAAAGGGATATTCATTTTGATATTGCTCAGGAAAGGGACATTCATTTTGATATTGCTCAGGAAAGGGATATTCGTTTTGATATTACTCAGGAAAGGGATATTCGTTTTGATATTACTCAGAAAAGGGATATTCATCTACAAAGCTGAACTATTCTAATGGCATTAAATCATCCAGTTCTCTTACCAATGACAATCTTTGTTTTGTGTCGGTTTTCGATTAGTTCCAGAAAGTGTGCGTCTTTCTGAGAAAATCAGACGGATGCTCATTTTATTTATCAAGCATCTAATACACTGTGTTTACATGAAGGCACAAATATTGAGTTTTGCTTGATACCATTCCACGGTAATTTCGTTTAAATGATGAAATTGACGGAGTAGCAAAAGAGGAGCAGAGGAATATTTCAAGTAGGATAAGAATCAGTTGTCCATGGTAAAAGAATGAGTTACCTTGATCGTCAAAACCTCACC
Source organism: Conus betulinus (assembly GCA_016801955.1). NCBI lineage: Eukaryota > Metazoa > Mollusca > Gastropoda > Neogastropoda > Conidae > Conus > Conus betulinus. The sequence goes on from JADBJO010002551.1 coordinate 34,233, forward strand.
AGAGGACTCAATCAAATTTTGTTTTAGTCTGCATATTTATTTCGGTTTTGACTTTCAGACTCATATAATTCAATATGGACTAGATATTCGCCGAAATATGAAATGTATATGTCATGATGATGTCACTGTTTAACATAAAAGTTTTAACAGTTTTTAATGAGGTCTGTCTCTTATACCAACTACAGATGTAAGAAACGTAGATGGTTTTACTAATTGGATTCGTTATCAGTTGATCCTCTTATCAAATTAATGTCTAATCTTTTGCAAAGTCCATTTAATGATATTCCTTTAATCATACCTCAGGTATCCCATGTGTTCACCTTTCATTCCTTCCAGTATCTATCTTCTTTTTTTTTTTCTCAAAAGCACACTATCCAACGGTTCTTCTCTTCTCGTTCCCCCTCTTTCTCCCTCTTTTCCTTGTTTAAAAAAATGACATTCTAGCGTTGCGAAAAATATCTTAGTTGATGTGGATACGTGTGGCGGGACGTTAAACAAATCCTTCATAAATCCCGTGTGCGGCATGCATTGCAAACAGTGGCAGCAAAAAAAAAAAAAAAAAAAAAAAAAAAAAAAAAAAAAAAAAAGTGGCTAGGGGAACTGACTCATCATCAGACGGGAAAGCAATATGGCGACGGGCTGTGGCAGGGGTGATAACCCTGAATTATATCATACAGATGATGATTGTTGATTAGGTTATACAAGACAGAACAGTATAATACAATGCAATACAATACAACACACAATACAGTACAATCCCAAGATCAT
>JADBJO010002551.1:47500-52500 GCA_016801955.1 Conus betulinus
ACCTCACACAACAAGCAGACACATAAATGAAGATTGGGGAAAAGAATGTTTGAAAGGAAATGTTAGAAATGTTTCATATTAACTTTGAAGGATGAGTAATGAGCTAAGGGATGGACAGGGCCAATGAGTTCCGGGTTTGTGCAGCAGAAATACTAAAATCAAATATAGAGATATAATGTACAGTAGACGACTGTCACGTGAATAAGAACTACAGCATATTCGTAGTCAAGTCACAGAGACATGTTTGATCTAAACAACTTCTGTTCGTGCAGACTTAATTAAAGGTACTGATTTGATTACTTAAAGGTTCCCAGCAAGAAATGTGTTGGCTGTGTCAGTGAGGTGTTTGTGTGAGTGTGTGTGTGTGTGTGTGTGTGTGTGTGTGTGTGTGTGTGTGTGTGTGTGCGTGCGTGCGTGCGTGCGTGCGTGCGTGCGTGCATGCGTGCGTGCGTGCGTGCGTGCGTGCGTGCGTGCGTATGTGTGTGTGTGTGTGTGTGTGTGTGTGTGTGTGTGTGTGTGTGTTATCAGAGAAAAAACAGACGCTAACAGCACAAATTTAAAGGATACATGGACAAAACGTGAAGATGTCAGATCTCAACACAGATAAGTTTGATCACTTTGAGATATTGATGAGGAAGATTAAAAAAAAAAAAAAAAAAAAAAAAAGCGTCACTGACGTAAAAGTCTTAACGATGCACTATAAAATGAGCGTGATTTATTGCAGATTCTAATCACAGAAGATGAACTGCCAAAATCGGTCAATTCTTCACGCAACGGAAAGGCTGAGATTGATCGCATTGAAAATGAATGTTCACACCATATCGTCGCAGTTCTCGCCAGTATTTATCTGAAGTCATTTAATGCTGTTTTGACCAAGGGAATGTACGGGATGAATGGGTCGAAGACTAATACAGCCAATATTTAAAGGTAACTGGGAGTTACCAAATCCAGATAACTACAAATTACCCACAGATACCGTCAGTAACAGCGCTGTGAATTTCATTCATTTATAGCGAGACAGGAAAATGTCCATAAGCTTTAAAAAATCAAGATGAAATTCATGATTATAGTTTAGTTCAGTTTAATCAGCTAAAAATATAGAAAAAAAAACGTGCAGATTTATAGAATAGTGCAATCGCTTTTGATGAATCAACTACGATATTAAGGCACCTGAGTGGAATTAAACAATCCTAACAGAAACTGCTGATGAATGGGTTTGGGATTCCCGTCGTTTCGTGAGTTTCACTTCCTTGTTAATAATGTATAAAACAGTTTGAGGCACTCTTTTATTGAACCTCGACGAAAGTCTCTCTCGAAAAAAAAAAGTAACAGTACGTGCAAATACTTAATCTATGTGTTTTGTAGAAATAATAATAATAATAATAATAGTAAAAATGCGGTACACAATTGCCGGATCAGTGTATGATCGCGTTAATGAAGTTTTCTTTTGCTGAACATAACCTCAACTAGAAAAAGACGAGGATGTGGAGTTCGGAGAGAAAAAAAATGATATGTAAAGGCAGTAAAACGAATGGCAGAGACGATGAGGTCCGTTTGTATTTGCCAAAAAGTATCCAGTGATATGTCATTGCTTTCTCCTGAAGCAATATCAGAAAGTAGGCTAGGTTCAATAGTTTAACTTAATAACGTGGTAAGTGGATATTCGAGGGAATGTCTGCTAAATTCATTTAAGTTCACAATATTCAGCAAGCTACCTCGAATATCCCTGTTTGAAGAAGAAATGATATTTTGTTTGATTCCTGTTGGTGCTGTCTTGAATGTGACAATATTGTATCTATGTGATTGTTTATTTTCTTTACGTTCATGATGATGATCGTTTGCCCGGTGCTATCATTCTTCACACCCCGAAATATGGTGAAAAGAAATACACTTTGTCCATTGTTGATGTGTGGTGTGTGTGTGTGTGTGTGTGTGTGTGTGTGTGTGTGTGTGTGTGTGTGTGTAAAACTTTGTTCTACTATGTAACATATTTTTCCTTTTCATCACAACTCTCGCATGAAAAAAAGGAAGACAGCAAACTGTTAAAATGACACTCTGCGCCATGATGTTCGTCAAAATGCCTTCTAACTCGTAACTCGTGACATATCACTCACTTCCCCCCACGTGACAGCCGAGAGAGCCCCGTTGCACTATGGGAAGGAGGGGAGGAGGTCAGCGTCACACGGGCACCTGTGATTATGACAGGTGCTCACGGCTTTCCTCCCGTCTACATGGATTCCGTCCGCCCTTTGACCTCGGCTGTCCTGACCCTGTTTTTTACCGTGAAAGACGCCATCCATTCCCCATGTTTCATCCATGCAAACACCCTTCTGTCTCATTAGTATGCCACTGACCGAACAAAACCCTTTCTGCGCGTGCGCGCTTGTATAAACACAGACTCTCACACACACACACACACACACACACACACGCACGCACACACACACACACACACACACACACACACAACATACGTACACACACACACACACACACCACACACACACACACACACACACACATGAGTCTCATACTATCACTTGTTCGGTGCAAGAAGAAAGTTGTGAGAAAAAGAAAATCTGCTGAACCTGTCCAAATGATAAAAAAAATGTTCACAGCTGGTAATTTGCCATTGCGGTGATGCGTCACAAGTGGTGAGATCAGATGACAGAGGAATATCCCCTGACAGTATTACAAGATACAGGAGACTGCAGAGACTGACTCTTTCTAATGTTCCAGCAGTGTCTGGAACAGTGAAGGGGGAGGTCAGTGCTCTCAGATGATGTGTTAGTCATACTTTCATCATCTTCACTCCCCTCTCAGTGACACAAAAAGGATGCCATGTTTTGTCTTGTGATTTGTTCGTCGCTTTTGTTCGGCAGAAGAGAAAATCTTCTTTTAAATGATATGTTAGTCATACCTTAACCATCCCCTCCTGCTCTGAGCAACATGAAACAGGACGCAGTACTTTGCAAATAGTCATACTTTCATCATCCACACCCCTCTGAGAAACACGACAGAGGATGCAGTGCCTTGTAAATGATGTGTTAGTTATACTTCATCATCTACGATGTGTTAGTCATACTCTCATCATCTATGATGTGTTAGTCATACTCTTATCATCTATGATGTGTTAGTCATACTCTCATCATCTATCATGTGTTATTCATACTTCATCATCTATCATGTGTTAGTCATACTTCATCATCTATCATGTGTTAGTCATTCTCTCACCAACTATGATGTGTTAGTCATACTTTCATCATCTGTGATTTGTTAGTTACACTCGCATCATCTATGATGTGTTAGTTATACTTCATCGTCTATCATGTGTTAGTCATACTCTCATCATCTATGATGTGTTAGTCATACTCTCATCATCTATGATGTGTTAGTCATACTCCCATCATCTATGATGTGTTAGTCATACTCTCATCGTCTATGATGTGTTAGTCATACTCCCATCATCTATGATGTGTTTAGTCATACTCTCATCGTCTATGATGTGTTAGTCATACTCTCATCATCTACACCCTCTCAGAAACATGAAGGAGGACGCAGTGCTTTACAGACGGTCAGAATGGCTGTTGCTCTCAGCAAAGCCACGTGTCATCCACCGTAATGATGTTAATGGATTAGATATCATGCCATCAATTATGTATTGTTTTCTCTCGTAAGTCGTTTGTTGCTTTTTCTTTTTCTTTTTTTTTTTTTTTTTTTTTTTTTTTTTTTTAGTGTGACCTTTTTTCAGGAGAGAAACAAGGGTGGGGGTGGAGGGTGGCGGTCCTTGGGTTCTAATAATAAACACTACAAACTGTGAGGTTGAAAAAAAAAAAAAGACTGACAAGAGCTGATGCAGTTCAAGACAAGCTCAGTGCCCTCAATATTTGATTAGTTAAAGTCTGAAAAGATTCTCACTGTCGTTCCCTATCCGCCAGACCCGAAGGATCACGTGGCATGGGCAGGTCACCCTCACCTGACTCTGTTGTGCAGGTATCCGGCTGAGCTACAGGTGCGAGGCGCACGTCGACTACCTGGACGACGGGCAGGAAGTGGAGGAGGAGGAGGAAGAGGAAGAGGAGGGGGCGGAAGGAGAGGGTGGGGCGAGGAGGGAACACAGGCGCCGGAAAAAGAAACGGTTCTTTGACTCCATGGCCGTCACGCCCAAACGACGGTCTGCCACCGAGAAATTTCTGGAAACTACCAGTATTCTCTGGGGAACAGGTAAGACTCAGTGTGTGCGCAAGGAAGAGGGGGGGGGGGGGGGGGGGGGGGGGGGGGGGGGGGGATGTGGGGGAAGGAGGATGTTTTGAGGGGAGGGAAGGCGAGGAGATGTAGCAGGTTAGAGGGGAGGGGGGTGGGGGTTAGGAAATGGTGAGTTCTACGGCAGCGGAGGTGGGTGTGTGTACTCCAGTCATTGGACTTAGAGTTTGGGAACCGTTGAAAATAAAGTTATTTGGACTTTCGCTTCGATTGTATATGTATGGAGAGAGAGAGAGAGAGAGAGAGAGAGAGAGAGAGAGAGAGAGAGAGAGAGAGAAGGAGGGAAGGAAGAAGGGGGAAAGAGCGAGGGAGAGAAAGGGAAGAGAGAGAGAGAGAGAGAGAGAGAGAGAGAGAGAGAGAGAGAGAGAGCGAGATGTATACATACATACATGCATACAATCGTACGTACATATGTACATACATGTATACATGCATGCATAGCATACCTTTGATCTCGGTAACAGTCACATTGTGAAACTATTCTGGGGTACTGCCTGGCATTTTATGGCAAAGATGTCTTGTTTGGTAAAAAACACACGAGAATATGAAAGTGACTAACTTTTATCCTCAGCCCCCCTTTCCCTCACCATCATCTCACCCACCCCCGAAAAATATATCTATCTACTTATTAAAAGACTGTTGTTTTTTTAGACATCAAAAGTTACTTGGTTTTATTCTCATATTTCACCATTTGCTATGTTTACTACAGTCTACAGCGTTTACAAGGTGTGTGTGTG
>JADBJO010002551.1:62500-70000 GCA_016801955.1 Conus betulinus
TGACCCTCTTCTTGTCAGAAACTGAGAGCTGTGTGATAATCTCTTAGGCTGATAACCCGACAACACCACCTCCCCCTCTCACGACCCCTGACCCCTAACCCCCACCCTCATTCCGGCCTCTACGGCGAGGTTTTTGGTTCCAAAGTCCCAGTGTCCCTCAAGCTCCTGGCCAACCTGGCATTCTACTCTGTCTTGTAAGTGTGAGCTTGCTCCATTCTGCTTTCATATGATACAGTGAACTCGGTCAGAATCATTAAGGAGATGTGTAAGAAAAAAGAACGATGTAAGTGTTATGCATGTGGTCTGTATGCCCACGAAATGGGGATCTGACGGAGGCCTTCTCTTGGGCACTCTCACCAGGTGGAGCTGTCTTCCCAGGGAGTGGGTTGGCAGGGTCTGGCTCTTCAGGACGAGGTCAAGGTCGGCACCATCCCTCTGCTGGACGTCGTCAAGAACCGCAACAACGCCGCTCACCCACTCGCGTCCAAGACCGGCCTGCTGCTTGGCCCCGCCCACTCCCGGGTCACGTGGTAGTAAGGCAACCAATCAGATCGCTGTGCCGCCGCTTAACCGAGCATCTTCTAGTGAGTGACAGATACTCTGTGTGTGTGTGTGTGTGTGTGTGTGTGTGTGTGTGTGTGTGTGTGTGTGTGTGTGTGTGTGTGTGTGCGCTGGCGCGTGCGTGCATACATGCGTGTGTACGTATGTGTTAGTATGTGTTAGTGTGCTAGTGTGTGTGTGTGTGTGTGTGTGTGTGTGTGTGTGTGTGTGTGTGTGTGTGTGGAGTGATTGCTTGTGGTGTGTGTGAGCATGTGTGTGTGTGCGTGTGTGTGTGTGTGTGTGTGTGTGTGTGTGTGTGTGTGTGTGTGTGTGTGTGTTGGAGTGATTGCTTGTGTGGTGTGTGTGCATGCGTGAGTGTACGCGCGCGTGTGTGTGTGAGATAAGAAGAATCTCAATGGTTTATAAACACAGAGTAGTACATGGTTATGAAGCACATATTAAAGCAGGTATTGGTTTATATTTCCTTGATTTGCTTTTGTCCCTAGAGACAATCATATTCTCTTCTCATATGTGTAGGACATCGCACTTAAGACTATCGTTACGTCATAGAAATGGGTTCTTTGCACTAGACGTTATCGTTATTGTCTTCTTCAATGTATGGTTTCTCATACAGAAGACTCTTCTTGTTGCCTTTTACCTGTGTGGGTTCCTACATAAAACATTACATTATTGTCTTTTCATCTGGATGGGTCTTAACACTACAGGCGTTCATTGTTGCCTTTCATCTGTACATGTTTGGTGGGCAGCTCGAGTTGGCCTTTCAGAGCAAATGAATGAGCGGGCAATTTCTCTGTCACTCTGACTTCAAGTATTTCGCCAGATTTCTCGTCTGCTTGTGTGTTCGTTCATTTTTCGTTGTTTTTTTTGTGTGGCTTTTTATTTATTTATTTATTTATTATTTATCTATTTATTTATTTATTTTCATTTTTATCTTTTTTATTTTTTTATTTTTGGTTTTTCTTTCTTTCTTTCTTTCTTTCTTCTTCTTCCTCCTCCTCCTCCTCCTCTTCCTCCTCCTCCTCTTCCTCCTCCTCCTCCTCCTCCTTCTTCTTCTTCTTCTTTCTTTGTCAAACATTCCTTTGTCAAGACAATAACCTATGAACATAACCACAGGGAAGGTTTGGTTTGATAACAGACACGACCGATTCTGATATGAACACTGTGGTTTCTGTCCAGACCCATTGTTCTGCAAACTGGAACATGATATATCATAATGGTAGATAAGGAATCCGGTCATAGGAATGAACACCATGATGACGTTGAGGAGATGACGATTCATAAAGAGCAGTTGTCTTATTCTGAACCCCGACTGCCCAGTGTCTCTCACGATATCCCCCTCTCCTCCATCCCTCCTTCCCAGCCCCACCCCATCCCTACCCCACCCGCCCTCCCTCCCCACGACCTAAGGTCACACGATAATGAACTTTGATAGCATGAGTGCAGAGTTGCAATAAGTGGTTGCCTACAGCTCCAGAGAATGACACAGACTGAAGTGCACTGTCCGAGATTTTGATTATTTCTATGATGATTTTTACGAACACAACGGTTACAAAAAAATAAAATAAATAAAAAAAATAAAAATAAAAATAAAATAAAATAACCCAAGGGACATAATTTTCAGTCTCTGATGACACCCCTCCCCCCTTCAAAAAAAAAAAAAAAAAAAGAAAAAAAAAAAAAGAAAAAAAAGGAAAATAATTATTAGATCAAAGAAGTCATTACTTTTTTTTTTTTTTTTTTTTTACCAAAATGAGCTGACTTCAGCGAGGTGACAGCCTTGATATAGCCCTTAGCGGTCGGATGGGCTATAAGCCACATTACTTACTTACTTACTTACTTACTTACTTACTCGCTTACTTACTTACTCGCTTACTCGCTTACTTACTTACTTACTTACTTACTTACTTACTTACTTACTTACTTACTTACTTACTCACAAAGTCTACGAATGAAAAATTGATAATCAGTAGTTTAAAATTAAGTTTGATTTATAGAACAGCGAGGCGCGGGTCCGAAAGCAGATCATTTTCTCCACGCTGATGTTCCAGGTTCTACAGGGGAGGGACGCTTCACCAGCGACGCCGATTCCGCGTCCCCCTGGCCCGGCTGGGTGGGGCCGGTGCAGGGGCCCACAAGAATCTCCGCTCCGCCTCCATCATCTCTCGGCCGTCTCCCACTGGTCCTTCAACCCCATGATGCCTCCCACGGTTCACCACGCCCTGCCCTGGAGGTTCCCCAACCGTGGAGCCAACGCCATAAAAACGAAAAAGACCTTCACCCCCACTCTGGCTACAGTCTACCCGCTGCTGATGCCTGCTGGAGGACATTCTGTTGATGTCTGATGGAGGACATTCTGCTGACTTCATGCTGCTGGAGGACATTCTTCTGACTTCATGCTGGAGGACATTCTGCTGATGTCTGTCGGAGGACATTCTGCTGATGTCTGCTGGAGGACATTCTGCTGATGTCTGTTGGAGGACATTCTGCTAACTTCATGCTGGAGGACATTCTGTTGATGTCTGCTGGAGGACATTCTGCTGACTTCATGCTGGAGGACATTCTGTTGATGTCTGCTGGAGGACATTCTGCTGACTTCATGCTGAGGACATTCGGCTGATGTCTGCTGGAGGACATTCTGCTGATGTCTGCTGGAGGACATTCTGCTGATGTCTGTTGGAGGACATTCTGCTAACTTCATGCTGGAGGACATTCTGTTGATGTCTGCTGGAGGACATTCTGCTGACTTCATGCGGAGGACATTCGGCTGATGTCTGCTGGAGGACATTCTGCTGATGTCTGCTGGATGACATTCTGCTGATGTCTGCTGGAGGACATTCTGCTGATGTCTGTTGGAGGACATTCTGGTGATGTCTGTTGGGAGGACATTCTGCTGTCTTCAAGCTGGAGGACACTCTGCTGATGCCTGCTGGAGGACATTCTGCTGACTTCATGCTGGAGGACATTCTGCTAACTTCATGCTGGAGGACATTCTGCTGACTTCAAGCTGGAGGACACTCTGCTGATGTCTGCTGGAGGACATTCTGCTGACTTCATGCTGGAGGACATTCTGCTGATGCCTGCTGGAGGACATTCTGCTGATGTCTGTTGGAGGACATTCTGCTGATGTCTGCTGGAGGACATTGCTGATGTCTGCTGGAGGACATTCTGCTGACGTCATGTCGGGAGACATTCTGGTGATGTCTGTTGGAGACATTCTGCTGACGTCATGCCGGGGGACATTCTGCTGATGTCTGATTAAGGACATTTTGCTGATTTCTGCCGAAGGACATTCTGCTGACTTCATGGTGGAGGACATTCTGCTGATGTCTGTTGGCGGACATTCTGTTCAATGCTGGAGGACATTTTACTGACTTCATGTTGAAGGACATTCGTGCTGACTTCATGGTGGAGGACATTCTGCTGATGTCTGATTAAGGACATTCTGCTGATGTCTGCTGGAGGACATTCTGTTCAATGCTGGAGGACATTTTACTGACTTCATGTTGAAGGACATTCTGCTGACGTCTGCTAGAGGACATTCTGCTGACTTCATTTTGGAGGACATTCTCCACGCGGGGTTATATATTAGAGTAGTTCCTGTCTGAAGGGAGCCCTGGATTTCTTTATTTGAAAGAAAACCTCAGGAAGACTTCAGGATTTGTGTTTAAAATCAGCCAATGGAGACGACTTTCTTTTGAAAAAAAGATTTGGATTTGTTTGCCAGAGAATTTGATTGGCGGAATGATGTATGACCCGGAGATTACAATCATACCACATGACGTAATAAGCACACTAATGACATGCTTTCATATACAGACAAATTGTCAGTTGTGTCCTAAATATGTGTTAAAACCAAAGCAGACTCCTAAAATGTAATGGACAGATTAGCATGGAACCACAGCAAATGCCATTGAAGGTATGATTTCCAAAGCAGAACAGCTTGGAAGGAAATGGTTTTGAAACTTGTTCTATGCCAAGACATGATTAGAGCAACCTCGTTGAGACCAACACAGAGGGAGAGTTAAAAAAATCCATCCCACCAGAGCTCCCAAATTTGCAAATTATACTTTGTGCACCCCCCCCCCCCCCCCCCCCACCCCCCACGTTTCCCCGTCTCCTGTTCTTACTAATGTGCTGTCTTCAAGAAACCAGAACCAGACCTAACTGATTGTGACAGTATACACACCTAGCGGACAGAAGAGTAGTCGGATGGTATCATCTACATAGTCCTCGGTTTTGAAGTTAGATTGGCCGCTGATGACAGTCATGATCCAGAGCTCATGTGGAGGCAGTTGTTTAATATCATGTAAATGTCCTCAAACTCTTTTATCTGTAGTTTATATTTTTGGCACTGCAGTTGATTTTCTACATAAAGCATGACTTAAAGAGGCCTTTTCACTTTAATTGAACGAGCGAAGATAACAACTCTTGCCATTATGTTCTTGTCTGTGCAAAACGTAACAGCCAGTGTGTTACAGCAAATCTTATTCTCAGACATTTGATTGGTTTCGGTGGCTGCGACCGTAGGCTAACGATCTGAAATCTGGTGTTCAGTCCTTTCCCACAAACATAGACACTGGTCTGTTCAGTGCCTGCTTTCCAAGAGCTATGTGTGGCTGCTAATAGGTTCCAAATTCCCAACCTACTGCACACCCCCCCCATCCCCCCCCTCAGGTCTTTCTTCGCCTTGAAGGCCTTTCTCAGACCTATTAGGATCTTGCGTACATTTGACAAATGTGACAGACTGCATCTACTGACAGATTTCGAAGCAACTTACCAGTGACTTCTGCGTCATATGGAAGCTGTTTAAACTCCAAACTGGATGGTGAAACGTGTTGTCGTGTGATCAATGTGACTAGTCTGTCTTACCGTCCGGTGTGAAACAGTCAACTCGTTCTTGGCACCGTATGATATTACGAAACACATCTTGCCATGTTATGCTACTTGGCCATTACTTTTGAGTGTCCACGATCCTTTTGGTGATACATATGCATGGCAACTACATGGTGTTGCCTAAAATGCTGGTCACTTTAACAACCCACAATGCTACCCAAGAAATGACGAGGTATTGACATAGACATACTCTGCCATGGATGCCACTGGTGTCATAGTATCCACTATCATCGTACCTTCACACTTCTCGCCTTCACACCTCTCGCCTTCATACCGGACATAATGGAAGACCTACTGCATATACTGAAACGTGTAGTGTTGCTCGAGGTGTCGCCTTTCATGTGTATTCCTGCAAAGCAGATGAAGAAGGCACTGACAACATAGTGAATGTGATCAGCTCGTGTGATCCATGCAGTATTTTGTTGTTCTTGCTCGAACTACCACAGTATGTAACGGGCCGCCAGCTGTTTGAATACATGCGGCTGGTGTTCATGATGATGATCACTTTGGGGAAAATCGAGGAAGAAGTGTCCTCTAGATCAATGACTTTGGGGAAAATCGAGTATTAAGTGTCCTCTGGATCAATACTTTTGTGGATGTTGTCAGATTCACTTTACAAATACAGGACACCTGATGGGAATAGGTCGACACAATTCCGGACAAACGGTGACTTCTGCTTTGGCAGCAGGCGGCTAATTCAGACTGTGCTGGCCTTTGTTGTCTCTACCCCTCTCACCCCCACCCCCCCTACGCCCGCAATTCAGGCCGTCCCACGAGCAGACAAGCAGGGCTGCCAGTGGCCGAAAGTGTTCTCCCTCCCCTTCTTTTCCTTCCCCTCCACCACTACCCAGTGCTTAGGACCTCCTCCCTTGGTCAGGGTAATGAATAATCTATCAAGAGGCCGGGGTCAACTCCATTGTTTGTAAAAGTCTCATGTACTGCCCCGGCAGGTACAGAATGCAACTGAATGTTCAACCAATTTTTGAAAAACATTCCCTTTGTGTTTAGCTTCTCCACGCTGTACGCATTTTTTGTTTTGTTTCCTTTCAGAAGTGGATAAACATAATAAGAAATTAAAGAATAAAAGGCCGCTAATTCACGAGTGGGCGTGGAGCTATTAGCCGGCAGGGCCACATCTGGTAAGTGTACTACGTTATGTATTTGTCAAGCGTTCCTATGGCCTCTGACGGAAGTTCCTGGATCCATTGTGTAAGGAACCAGGTCAGGACGATGAAAGAAAGGCCCGCCTTTTGTCGTAGCACCGCCATCATCTCTCACCGCGAGTTTGCATGAAAGGGAGTGCCGAGAGAGGGGTGGCAGATTTCTGTCGAAGGGCATTGATGTGAGAGGTCAACGTCGGGCGGCGCAGTCAACCCTCCAGTGACTATGGGTGACGGCGGGTTAGACTCTGTCGCTGGGAGACGGCTTCTGGAGATGTGGGGCGGTCGGCGATGGAGAGCTGCCTACTGCGATAAATGTGGCCACGCAAACCATCTTTTAGGGTCGCAGTGGTGAGCGCTCCTCACAGGGCTGGGCTGAAATATCGCCCTCTCGGCCTTTGTCAGTGAGCACCGTAGAAGCGAATCGTGCAGCGCTCCAGCGACGTCAGTCCTGCGTCCTCGAAGGCGGCCTCACACTGCACAGGACCATCGCCACTTGAGCTTGGAGAAGGCCGGGCATACTCCTGAAGACAGGTCTTCTGGGAGAAGGAGCGAAGAAGTGCCGACGCCCACAGCTGGCTGACCAAACACCACAGAGTGGACACCAGTTCACACGGAACCAGAACCAAGTGCTGGTCACCTGTTCAGCAGAAAGAAAGAAGAACCAGACTCCAGTCTGGCATGAAAACTTGAAGATAGAACCGCCCTTCTCGGGAACCGAGCGCAAGATTTCTGCCAACGACCAGACATCCTGCCAGCGAAACTACAGACTTCGGCCAGGGACACCATGTCCTCAACAACCTCAGCCAATGGGAGGTCAACCTCACCTCTTCACTGCTTCACTTTTGTGGTAACTAGCAAAGCCCAGACGCAAGTCGCGACAGAT
>JADBJO010002551.1:75000-162500 GCA_016801955.1 Conus betulinus
CCTTCCTATTGAATCTCAGAATATTTTAGATAAGAAAAATGCAGTAAGTTGTGTTTGGAAAAACGAATGCCCAGAACTTTCCACTCCGAGCCTTCCAACACGATGAGATTTCGTGTAATAACTGTCAGAGAAAATTGTATGAAATATTCAGCTCAGCTGCCAGGATAGTTAACTTAACCTGATCATGAGGTAAACTGAACTTGATGGGCAACGATGCAAATGGATTATACAAACGATTTAGCAAACGTGATCTACAATGCAAGGTATTAGTATCGAAGGAATATAATCAACTAGTGTATATTCGTTTCACACACCTCACACATGTACCAAAAACGAATTAAGCAAGAGTTAAAGTTGATGATAGTATTCAGCATTTGAAGAGGCAGCTCTAGGAAAGATAATTATAATAAAACCATAACTGCCCTTGTTCTGACTTTCAACAAATATGATCTAACGTTTCTCTTTATATGTTTACTTTTCTGTGACACGATTTTCTAATGAACTGTATTTGTCATCAAAATAGCAAAATAAAGGAAAGGAAGACTAGATATCAGTCTCTTCTTTTAAAATTTTTTTTTATCAGATAACTTGGTATGCTCAATTTTGTGTCAACACCAAGGATACGAGCCCAAACAATGACAAGCGACACTGCAGGTAATTAGATCTTACGCCGCTTGATGACCGTGTAAGTATGGTTCAATATCTAGTTATTTTGACTGAGATCACGAATGAACGATTCGCCTGGGTTTACCTGCACACGGTTAATATGCTTCCGTCTTTGACATGTAGAGTTTGACATTGAATCAAACAATCTCTTCGGATTTTCAACAGAGGTACATGCAGTTTGTTAAGTCACCGTTAATGCAAATGCTCGTTCACGCGCGCGTGCGTGTGCGTGTGTGTGTGTATGCGTGTGCGTGTGTGCGTGCGCGCGCGCGCGCGTGCGTGTGTGTGTGTGTGTGTGTGTAACGGAGTAAGCTCACATCCACAAGACTGAGATTCATGCAATGTTCTGTTGTGCTAGACGTTCTGCTCTGTATGGATTTGGAATTAGATTGATATTACTTATACTGTCGCCTTTACCCATCCACCCCCTCCCATCGCCTCCCTCTCTCTCCTCTCTCTCTCTCTCTCTCTCTCTCTCTCTCTCATCATCATCATCATCATCTAGTATCAATAGTCAGCACTCCACTGTTCCATAAATCTAAGATGACGTGTCTCATAATTATTTTGAAATGTTTTTTATGTTATGTGTAGGTACCAGTGATATGTTTTGCAATTATGTGTGCATGACAGTCAGATTGTGCACCTAGATCTGGGCTGAAGTCTTCATTCTTGCCGGTGTATTAGAAATAAGTCCATTTTCCACATCTAGAACAGTCAAACTTTATATTTCTACACTAACATCAGGTTTCACTTCATATTGCAGATCCTACACTGGGTGTGAAAAAAAAATCACATCAGTTTAGATCTATCATCCCCTTAATGATTTGTCTCCTAATTTCTTTCCTTTTGTTTGTCTGAATTTACACTTTTAGTCAATTTTCAATTTTCACTAAAGGGAAAACACTCTTAAACTCCCGTTGTGAAGAACGCGCTGATAGTGAAATCGTTGCTTCCAGGTAAGGAAATAATTGATTTCTTTTTAGTCTTTTGTTGCGGAGTTTCAAGCCGTCACTTTATATATGATATGTATTACCCTCGCACAATTTCTTTCATGGTTTCTTTTTTTTTAAACGGACGATTTCTTTCAAATGAGGTTGTCACATAGAAGCCTGGATCTGAAAGTTGGGAATCTGATCTGCTGGCAATCTCAGTCTTTCAGAAACTTCCATTTGACCACGTCAATATTCTGGTTATTCTGCCGTTTTGTAGGAGGTTTCAGGTTGAAGCATCAGTTGATGATCATTATACCAGAGAGAGATTTAGAGAGAGAGAGAGAGAGAGAGAGAGAGAGAGAGAGAGAGAGGAGAGAGAAGAGATGAATGAGAATGAATGAATGAATGAATGAATGAGAATGAGAGGGATGATGGTTTGAATGTGAATGTGTTGTGGTAAGCTTTACAAAACCATTCACGAGGGATGGGAAACGAAGTGGATGGGGACTGTGCATGCCACCAAATCATGAATGAACGTCGGCAAAATATGTCAAAAAAGTACATCGCGATGTGAAATCCAAATTACGGAATATATAACGTAGAACACAGTGATGAACAAACGAACACAGATAACTATCGAATGGATATTCCAAATACTTATCAACAGTTACAGCAGCCATATAGTCAGGGTGGGCCGCCAAGATTTCAGTTTTCCGACTCTTTTACGTTAGTAGCGCTGCCCTTTCTTCTGTTCCGACAGGCAGTCATTCATTTTCCCTGCCGTTTCTTCCAGATGCGTCATGTCTGTGATAATAACATGATAGTCGTCATATAACACTGGTGGACTGATAGACGACTATCTGTCAGTCACACAGCAGTATAGTACAGGAATTCTTGGCACGCTATCACACAGCTTTGCTGCTGCGACGAATGTTTTAGCTTAGAATTAGTCACACGTGGATCTTCGTTCACAACACAGCTCAGTGTTATCATTTTCATCAACACATAGCTTGCTAACATCAGTGTCAGTGAAACGAGCGAGATCGAGCGAACGAGACTGGTGACAGATAGAGGATGAGAGAGAGATCAGAGAGAGAGAGCGGCGACGAATGTTTTAGAGAGAGAGAGTCACAGAGCGACACACAAAACACACACACACACAACACACACACACACACACACACACACAACACACACACACAGAGAGAGAGACAAAAGTAACTACCATTAACTGCTGCTACTACGCTGCTACTTTTTTGAGTCGGCCAGTCACTGTCCATTCAGCGGGCCCCAGCATGATGCCTGCTCATGCAGGAGATCCTAACTCATTGTCCATAGCAAGAGACCACGAATGGAAGGGAAGAGAATGTTTCGTGAAAGTTTCGTTGAGATATGCGGCGAGAAATGTCGTCTAGGAGAATCAAAGGTGTGAAGCTAATCTGGAGTCAAAACAGTCCAATGACTCAGCTGACGCAATGTGGCAGTGCGTTCATGTGCTGGGGTGGACCAAGGGAAGAGGAAATCTGTCTATAATCTATTCAGTAGGGGGATGTCATAACACAAGTGCTTTTCTTTCTGGAGTTCAGCCTCTTGCCCTATGGTCTTGGCAATTAAAGAAGTTACGGAGCTGAGTCCGTGGTGGGAACCAGTGGAACATCTTCAGCCGAGGTCGTTTTAGTCAGTCTTGCAATGTTTGTCAGTGTAGAGAGTAGAAGATGGAATTAGTGCAGGATGTGTGGTAATGCCGGTCGGCGACCCATCTTGCTTCTTTGCATGGGACTTTTTCAAGCGTGTGGATCTCACTGTGGTTCAGGGGATCCCACACAGTGTGTGCATATCAAACTACAAGATGAACTAGAGAACTTTGTACTTAAGTTTCCTTTGTCTTCTTGTAGCCTATCTTGAGGTTCTGCCAGAGGAAGCCGAGGGTCTTGATGGCTTTGTTGGTGACAGAATTAATGCGGGATCCCCAGTGTAGATGGTCTTTGATGCTGACACTAAGGTACATCACAGTTTGAATATACTTTCCAGCATCTCGCCATGCAATTAATGAGCAAGAACAGTCTTGTGCTTGTGAGAGACACTCGATGCTAAGTGTTTCTGCGGATGGAATATCATGGACAAGGGCTTCAACCAGATGCTGAAGGATATAATGTCTTCTTGAAGCACATACTGGTCATTTTTCTTCTAGGTGACATTGTCACACATGGTGTTGTCATGGAACAATTTGTTCTTGAACTTGATGGACTTACGAAGGTCGGTGATGAACAGACGAAAGAGACTCAGGTCCCGAACTGAGCCTTGAGGGACAACTGAATACGCCGGAGCTGAGCCTGAGGTTGCTCCCTCTACAACGACTATCTGTTAGCTGTCCTCAACACAGTTTTTTCACGTTGGAGTTAAGGCGACATGAGATGCAATAACGGTGCAGTTAGTGTATGAGCAAGGCAGGGCTGGCCATATTGACTGCTTTAGAGAAGTCACGAGCTGTCGTTCCTCCTCCAGCTCTACTAGAGTTCAATCTATGTGTCTAGGAGTTGCGAATCACAGGAGCAACTGCACCGAAAGCCATATTGCGGGCATCAGTGCATCTGTCGTTGTATTAAAATTTCCAGATTTCCGCTACTTATGGAACTAACAATGATGTGCTTAGAAGAATAAATCGACCACGGGTATCTCATAAGGAGGGAGAGAGGGGAGAGGCTTTCATCATATTTTTTTCTGACAAGATAGGCACATCATCCAAACATGTTATTTCTTCATCCGAGAATTCTTTAAACTCTTCATTTCGGTTTCTCAGCAACAAAGGTATAATAATCATTGCTAATGTCCCTAAACAAATATAGGTAATCATCACGACTTGGCCCTCAAAAATGGGACAGGTGCGCAAACAAGTACATTACAAAAGATCAGTATTTTTTTTAAAAAAATGTATTTTTTACTTTACGCATACAAATGTCAATCTGCGTGCTGTGACAAAGCCACAACGACAAAGGCTCACTATTGCTACTGACCCACTCGCTCAAACTAAGCAAACGTAGAAGTGAGGGTGTCGATCGTGGTGGGTGAAGCGGAAAGCTTTTTAAAATAGGCTCGACTTGAACTCACTTCAACAAAGAAGATCGACCCGTCATGCCTGAAGTTATGGGTGAGGGCTTGAGACAAATCAGGCTTCTCTCATCCTGGTAACATCTGGCCGCTCACTTGGGAGGTGAAGACGTTTTGGATTTGGGACTTAACCACTCTTTTTTTTTTTTTCTTCTTTAGCTGGCCATCAATTCCCTGATGTATCATGCAGGGGTCAGAGGGAATGGGATTTATGGGTCTGGGGAGCGTTCTTGCAGTAGAGTGCAATATTGTGGAAAGGTAAGGTGCTGATGGTGACCTCCGTGCCGTCGTTGTGACCGAGAATAACCTTGTACTTGTTCTCACTCATCATACTTATCCTGACCTTACACAGCATGGTGAGTTCAGTCAGTGACCTGTCTCTTTTGCTAGAGTGAGCCCCAGCCAAGCCTGTTGAGCAGACCAGTCGCATTGGAATTCCCGTGGTAACGGTTTCAGACAAACTGTGCAGCTCTACTGTGAACGGAGTCTAGCCTTTCGATGGTAGTCGTTGTGCAAGGGCCCCATATGTATAGGGACCCTACATTGACTCCAAATTCCAGGTTGTGCCATACAAATGCTGAATATGCCCCCCCCCCCCCCCCCCCCCCCCCCCCCCCCCCCCCCCAGGCTCAGCATAGGCCGCCCTGGCATCACAGAAAGCCAAAGGCGCTGACGGTTTTAGCTGTTATGGAATTTTCGCGATCCTCCGGGTGATATCCGTCTTTAAGTGACATCTAGGTACATAACTATTTTACACAGTCACTCTGGTATTTGCACTGTCACTGGGCTATAACCGTACAGCTAGTCAGGGTGTTGCGCTGGCTTTCATCTACCCATGATTGGCAGCAAGCATCATTTGTCAAGGTGGGAGTTCTTTTCTCCTTTCCTCATTATTAGGTTCGGAGGTCTCGTAGCTACATCATATGAAATAAAAGAATGATGAAAATGGCACTAAAGAAAAAAAATGTACGTACACACGTACATAAAAAATAAAAGTTTAAATATGAAAATTATACTGCTGCAAAGTGATTCACATTTTCACAAATCCCAAGGAAAAATCTCGTTCTCATTGACGAGCACAAAAAGAAACGTTCACACCCCACCGCAGCTTAAATTATTGTGGTCAAGAAAGAACCCCAAAAAGTTATGGTTGCATTAGGTAACATCGGAATCCGCTTCAGAATGAGTAGTCTGCAAGTGTCATACGTCTTGGGCTCGGAATATGTCTGTCAAAAAAGACAGTAGAAATCTTAATATTTGAAGGAGAGAAACTGTATTCTAAATGCTAATTTCCATTTGCTAAATTCTACATATAATCAAGAAACCCTTTTGCTAGCGGCCAGTAAACTTTTGATGAAAAATTAGGATGATCGACATTACAAACAACAACAACAAACAACAACAACAACAACAACAACAAACAACAACAACAACAACAACAGCTCTCGCTTTGAACAATATTGAAATACATAAAGAATGCACTTTGATTAGTATTTGAATGTGGCTCCAGTATTATGGTGATCAATGACCATAAATGCTGTTTTGATTGACTTCGTGATCGTCTTTGGTACATACAAATTTTCTTTAAAAGGATGGTAAATCAAAGCAGTAAAAAAATGAACAAAATAAAAATAAGAATAAGAATGAGAGGTTCAAACAATTTGATCACACACAGGTACACTTAGTAAAGTCCCTACATGATAAGGTCCTTTCTATGGCCAGTACATATTAAGTGCATCGTTTTCGTTCAATTTATGTGAATTATGTGTTGTTTTCGGACCATTGACCAGGGCGATCAGGGAAGGCTGTCAGCTGAGGAGTTCAAAAGGCACAGCGTCATCATGGACAGTGCGGACCAAGGCGAGACCAACAACCAGCCTTCACCAGGTCCCAAGATTGTTGTAGTGGGCCCGTCCACCAGCACACAGCCTCCCTCTGACCAGTCTCAGCCTGGAGAAGCAGCTGATGCGTCTCCTCGCAGCAAAGACCAAGCAGAGGCGGGGTCAGGCACCTGTCAGCCAGGAACACCCAGTCCCGAGGGCCAGTCTAAGGGCACGAAGGCCCAGCGTGGGAAGGACAGCAAGACCAAGCCCTCTTCATCGTCAAGCATTTCTGGGCACACGTCCGCCTCATGCCTCCGCATACGAAATAACCCTGATGAAACCTGTCTGTCCTTGGGCAGTTTTGTCATAGGAGAGGCGTGCTTAACGGACAGCAGTTCCGATGAAAACAGTGCCAGACAGTGCGGAGCGCCGAGTTCTGCCAATGGTACTGGTACCAAGAACAGGAACCAGTCCTCTGTGTTGGAGATACAGCAGTCTGCTGCGTCTTACGTGCACAGCAACACGCAGGCTACTACCACTGCATCCCATATGGATATGTCCAGCGACTTACCAGTTACCAGTTTCTGCCGCCTCCGTGACGGATGCTTCTGGCAACACACAGGCCTACACTGCTTCAGAAATATCCAGCAACTCGCCAACTTCTACAACATCAATGACAAAGAGCCCAAGCTACTTACAAACATGTATTGTATCACGTACAGATATATCCAGCAACATGAAGGCTTCTACCGCATCGTTACCAGGTAACTCCTACAAAACCTACATCTGTGCAGAGTCACATGCAGAGGTGACCAAAAACATGAGGGCTTCTCCTGCATCGGTGGCAGACACCTCTGTCAAGAGACAAGTCTGTCCTACATCCCGTGCAGAGGTGTCCATCAACGTGAAAGCTTCAACTGCGTCAAAAACAGACATGTCCAAGAACATGCCAACTTCTTCTGTGCCCCCCACAGATGTGTCCAGCAGCATGCAGGCCGCTACTGCATCGCAAACGGACTGCCAAATTTCAAGCCACAGTCAAGATCTGCTCACAGGTGTTGCAGGGTGTTCTCATGTCAACCAAGATGCCAATGCTTCGGGGGAACCCTCTGAGCACTGGTTGAGAGAGGACGCAGGACCAGGCCTGGAAGACCTGCCCAAAGATGTGCTGATGACCCTCACACACTACCTGCCCACCGTCAGTCTCCTTGCCTGTGCTGCCGTGCACCCTGCATTCTCGGACCTTCTCGCCGATGTCCACTTCCTCAACAGGCAAACTCGACGCGTGTTGGGATTTGCTGCCAATGAATATGACATCACCTACGACGCTGTCCCACCCCCTGTGGCTCCCGTGCAGAACCTGTGGTATCAGACTTACCTGCACCAGGCAGCACCGTATGTGGTGGGTCTGGTCACCCCCGGGACTGCTTTCTATGATTTACTATGTTTTAAACATTTACTGGACTCGTGGATTCTGCAAGGACTCGGATACAAGTATTGGATGTTTGTGAGGGACATCTTGCGAAGTAAAGATCCTCCTCCTCTGGACTTCATCCACTGCAAACGCCTGATGTTCGTGTCCCCTCACTTGCTGAGCATGTTGACCAAACTGGCGCTGTGTCATCCAGAGGTTTTGCTGCAGACCCTCAACAACTCCCACGCTCTAACTATTAGTGGGATGCCTTTGCGTAGAGTCACTGATGCCTGGGATTTGGGTGTGTCAGCCGAGTACAAGCTGGGTTTCAGTCCTCAAGACACCTGTGAGGTGGTGTCACGCCAGCGTGGACTGACTCTTGCCTCCTTCTTTCGCTTGTGACTCCCAAAGCTTCGTCATCTGGAGTGGAGCTATCGATTATTCCACATTTCGATGGAAAAAGACATGGGGTCTGTGCAAAATTCCACGTCATTCGCCACTCTCCATCATTCGGCAGCAGTCTCAAGACGTATTTCCCAAGTTCTCAGAGTATGTGGGTCAAGACTACATCTCTGTGCATTGTTCGGAGGCTTTCATGTTTCGTGGACTATGCAGATTAATTCAACAGGGAAAATCCCATGTTCCCCAACTCCAAATTTTACTCGAAAGAAAAGCCCTGAAAATACACAGAAAAATATGCAGAACGCTGGCATCGGAAAGACGCGGTGAGGTGAAGACGTTCTTAGACAGTGTAGTGTTTCCAAACAGTGGTAAAAGCTCATTGCCATCCAAAGTCAACCAGCGTCACAAGCAGCGCGGGTTATCCAAAACACTAGAAGTGGCGCTGCAGCGTTACCTGCACCGGTACCTCAACCAGACGATAGGACACCGAGTGCTGGAGCTTTACCGGGACCCTCTGTGTCACCATGTGTTGTGCATCAGCTGCTACAACGCCCGTGCCGTCAAATCCCCCCCGTCAGTTGTCTGCATGGAGCAGGTGAGTTGTCAGCGGATCCCGTTCAAAATGTGGCCATCTCATCTCCTACAGCATGGCATGATGGCCATTCCCGCCCTGGCCAGGTTAGTGTGCCTTGATGTGGAACTGTGGAAGAGAGGTCTCCTGGACCAGCCCTTGCCACCCCCCAGGTGGCGCTGTTTGTCAGGCAGGTACTTGGCTCTGTCCATCTCCACCTTAGTCTGGATCCCAGTGAAGAAGGCATCATTGCCAGGCGACTGTTTGTGCAGAAGTGAGGGAAACTGTGGCTGGTGAGCCAGATATGTTTGTGGCACAAAAAAAAACAGTGTCACTAAAGAACAAACTTGTTTTTTCACCAGGACACAAAAGTGATCTGTTTGGGTGTCAGCGATATCCTCGCTATTGTAATAATGGAAGTTAGGTAAAAAGTAGGGGTTAAAAAATCGAAAAGCTTGATGTACACTGCGGCAGCAAACTGTGAAAGGTTCATAATGTCCAGTGCACGGCATCATCAAAAGTGGAACCTGTCTCCCTTCTTCTGTCGCAATAAACCTCCCTGATCTGAATCAGGTGCACATTTACAATGAAAACCGCTTAATTTAAAGTGCCTTGAATATGCCATTGACTTTGAATTATCCAAAGTTAAAAATATCAGATTATAGCTAAATGTCTTTCCTTTTTTTCTTTTTTTTTTTTTTTTTTTTTTTTTTTTTTTTTTTTTTTGTTTGTTTTTTGCTCACTCCAGCATAAAATTGAAATTTGGCGATTGGTTTTAAAGCGAGGTATAATCTATCCTTTTTCTTTTATCGAATTAGATGTTAAAAAGAGTGTCATTTCTTCAATATTTGTTGCGTAAATCCTATGAATATAAAGTGATTTGCACTCTCAGTTATAGCTGTATTTGAATGAGGGAGAAAAGAAAGTAAGCAGACATCTCTCTCTCTCTCTCTGTCTTTCTCTCTCTCTCTCTCTCTCCCTCTCTACTTGTGGGTGTGCGACTGTATGTATCTCACAGTCTGTGTCACTCTGTGCAGGTAAATCGTGTTTTCTTTCTGGCTGGCACAATCTAGTGCATGTGCACCACATTGCATGTATTCCGAACAACAAAAGAAAGGCGAATCGTTCCTCTATGCAGTCTAGTTTTATAATAACCAGTGATCGTGTTCAAAGGAAGAAAACATGAAATAAGAATTTGAGTTGTTTTGTAGCTAGGTATACAATTCTGCCTTCTTAGTTATAGGATTGGATGTTCTTACGAGTTGACCAAGTACCGCCAGATTAGAATTTAAAAAAAAAAAAAAGTATTGTCCACATACACAATCCATACATATTACTTTGAAAAATTCTGATTTTGAAAATGAATGCATGTGTAACGATAACGTTAAGGACTATTGTTTGAAATGGATGTGTATTCCAAATGTACTGTGTATCATTAAATGTTTCTTTTAGAATAGCGTACAGTGATATTGTTGTCTAGGTTATTCTAGAGCAATTTATATGAAGAACGTACATTGTGCATGACCATCATCTTTAATTTCTTTTTGAATGACATGGGGCCAAATTATGAACAAATGCCTGCACTCTCTTCGTCCGCACCTTACTAGCTTCATTGCAACTGATATCGTTCACTGGCTTTGTTGTTTGTTTTTTTTGTTTTTCTCCTTGCCCTCCATGTCCACTGTATTTGGAATCACTTTCGCATTCTGCAAATGTAAATTCGTTCTCCGCTATTTTGTCGCGGCTTGAATTTTTAAGCGAATGCATTTTAACAATATCTACAAATGCAGTTTTGTTATAGTATTTTTTATTTGTAATATTTCACATATCATCAATTTATTTACTGTTTATTATAATTTCAGGCTAGGTTTCAGAGTGTTTACATCAGTGATATTGCTTTTGCAGTGTTAATAATAAATAAGATGCTTTAAACTTGATGTGTGTTGTGTGTGTGTGTGTGTGTGTGTGTGTGTGTGTTTGTGTGTACTCCTTTTTTTTTTTTTTTTTTTCTTTGAAAACTTCCAGCTTAAATATTGTTACCCAAGGTGCTTGGTGTTCACATATTTGTGCACACAAGTTCCAGAGTATTGTGTGTGAGTGTAATGAAACATGATGGAGGGGGCGTGGCAATTTTATGAGCATGTGGCTGTGTGGAAGTGAGTGAGCTGATTTATCAACACAGTCACTTTGTTAAATTTTTATCACAATATCAGTCTGTGCCGCCACACAATGCTAATGAGTTTCTGACAGAATGAATCACGCTAGGCCGGCATCAACCTTTCTTTTTTAGTGTACTTTGATACATGCGATGGCTGATCATATCGGCTATTTTCAGTGTGTTTTTAAACATGAATTGGTCAGGCGAAGTGACTGTTTTGTGTGTTTAGAAATGTGTTGACCAACCACATTGGCTGTTTCCAGCAAAACTATACCCAAGTACAAGACTGAAATTGAAAAGCGCTCTTTTTCCAGTTGTGTATGCTTCTCATGCTACAAAACACACATAAGAACACACAGTGGTACAGTGACAAATGACCATGTATGACCCATGGAGCCAGTCACATACATCCTCTGTGTCAGCCATGCTACTGTATTGTCAGGTTTGTGGCGTATGTAATTGATATCCATGGACACGATAACATTCATTCACATATACATGACACACAGCCCTTATCACATTCGTTTTCCAGTTCAGGAGAAGACAAATGGGCATGTATAAAATCGTTCTGCTTTCTTTTGTCATCTTTTTTGAATAGTTACAGAATTTTTCACTTCTCTCATATAAAATAATATCTATGGAATAGTTCTTTGATAGGATTGCATGCAACCAGTTCATTCCATCAAAAACAAGGATTCCATCATTCTGACCTTGTTAACAGAAACTGCAGAATCATACAACTTCTATTTTGTGTGTGAGCTGAGAGAGAGAGAGAGAGAGAGAGAGAGAGAGAGAGAGAGAGAGAGCATTATTGTAGATGTATGACATTTTCAAGTTGCACGATCATTATTCAGTCAAGATCAGAAATCATTTCTCCTCTCAAATAAACTTTATTGGCAGTGTTTGTGTGTGCATGTGCATGTCCTTGCATAAGTGTGACCCTTCATTGTACAAGTGTATACGATTGTTTACATGATATGAAAGTGTACATGTGTGTATACATGCACAAATGTGCGACTCTCTCCCATGAAATGAGATGCAGATCAGCTTTGATGGTAGTGCACTGTGACATGAATATCTTAAACCTTGAGGCAAATGAAGTGAACGATCAAAATAATTTGGGTTGACTGTGATTCTGCTTTTATCGTTTTGCAATGTTTTTTTGTGGAAGGACACATACTTTACCGATTGTATTCCAGCTAAATGGTGATGTCACTCATTGTCATGACTTATCATTGCACATGCATGTGTATTAGTATGTGTGTATCTGTGTGCTCACATGTAGCATTGATCTGTTGGTATTTAGGCATGAATTTTTCAGTATCTAAGCACAAAGTATCTTGCTTGTAAACCAGGGATGCATCACATGCATGCACACATAAACACACACACACACTTACACACACACACAAACAGATCTCACAAAGAAAAGCCGATCTTCATAGTTTGTTAGTTCTTCCTGTATGGATAGAATCCTCAGGTGACTAAAACAAGAAGGTGTGCTTGGAATCTGGTGAGAGCATGAAGACGTTAAAAGAACAACATTAAACAGATCAGGTTCAATAAATGTTTAATATATACAAAGAATTATATAACTTTTTTCTTCTTCTTAAATACATTCACACGGTGAAAAAAGTCAAACACCTCTTAAATAACAAGCCTCTGGCAAAATTCCAGAAAATTCCACCCCCTCATCCAGCTTCTCCATGACTGAGCATGTTAAGACAGGGGGGGGGGCATGGCAAGGCATGACAACCATCCCCAACATGAGACCATCCCCGATAACACAACACACAACTGGACAGTGGTTTAAAACAGCTGGCATCATTTGATACTGGACCACAGAGGCCTCACACTAATAACCTCCTGAGATCTTTAACCCTGTAGTGCTCGGAAAGGTTACTGAGAAACTCTTCCTAGTGTTCGAACATTTTCCTACTTTTTAAAACACATGAAGTGCCGTAGCTGTGTAGAGCCAACATTGGCGCCATTTCTTTTTTTTTTTTTTTTTTTTTTTTTTTTTTTAAAAACTTGGCCTAAGCGGAAGTTTCATTCACAGTGGGCGTGTACACGCCAGAGCTTAATGCATGAAGGACAATCATCTACAGACCTGAGTGACAGGCGGAGGGCAGTGGCAGGTATAAATAAAAGCCAGTTATTTCCGGTTGGCAGACTGTGGCAGGATTTACTGTAAAAGAGGTTAAGGGAGAGAGTCTTTTTGGGGGTGATAAATTTAGTGTAAACAAAATACAGTTATACTGCTGAAAAACAGGTCTTTAAATAGTCTTTATTGGGTGATGCATCTCGTGAAGACAAACAGCGACCATTTTACAGAAGAATGAGTCTATAAAGGAAGGGACTCTATGGGAAGTCGCTCTGTACCTCCCAGGTTTTGGTCCACAAACTGACAAGTTCAAAGGTCCCTTAACTTTACCATGCCATTTTGAAATAGTTCTATAACCCTATGGCTATTTTCACACACAAAATGTATTCTTACCATTATCAAAGTGGCTATTTTCAGTGATGCCTCTAACAGGATTAAATGTTATCAAAGTGGTTTTGCACTTTAACGCATGTGTGCCCACTCCAAGCAAATTCATCTTGAAGGCTTTTTTTTTTTTTTTTTCAATTCACACAACTCTTCCATGACTTAGAAGCATCAGGCAGCAAGTCAGCAGCCACTTTGGATCTGTCCAAGCTGATCATCCCTACCTGCATGAAACACCTAGGGTGGGCCTCACTTGGTACATAGACTGAATTCAGTGCTACCAACTATCCTCCCTCCCCCCACTCCTGAAACAAGGAATTCATAGAAATCCAAATATAAACATCAGTCCTTCCATAATAAGTCACTGAAGTCTGTTAAGTTTAGCTTTATGCCTAGAACTACCACATCTTTAACTTGGACCTGTTTCAACACCGATATAATATGACAGATCAAAGTTAAGTACACTTGTATTTGCACTTTTATGAGAAAGAGATCAGAAAAGCATTCCACGTTTTTGTCAATCCTTGCATGGTACTAAAGGCTGGACCTTATCAGATGCTTTACCAATACTTTTGACTTATCTGTTTATGCTTGCTCCCCCCCACCCCCCCCCCCCCCCCAAAAAAAAAGAAAGAAAATGCTAGCTGGTACCTGAGCATGTAAGTGGCTTCCTGACAATGGACTTGTACGTTTTCTCCACTATTCCATGGATTAAATAAACCTAGTCATGGACTGCTGGGATTTCTACACACATACACATTTCTTATGTACAACACGCTGTGTTCACTCGCACACAAATACTCAACAACCATTCAAATTTGCTTGTGTACAAACACTTTTGTTCTAAGCTTTTTTTTTAACTTTACACAGATGAAGGAGAGGAGAGCACAAAGAAAAACTTCAAATGTTTCTAAAGCACAAAAAACTGCGCTAGAAAATATCAGCCTGAATCAGTGATTCAGGAACACATTGATTCAGAGTCTGTGACAGACATCAACAATGCGGCGAAACAGACTTACATGACATCACACATCAACACATGGCCACTGAGACCCACAAAACCCAGATCCAATTAATGCATATATTGTCACTGACTCACACAAAAACCAGATCAAATGAATGTTCATACTGTCACTGACTCACAGAAACACCAGGTCAAATGAATGCTTATATATGTATGCACAAAGACAGCTCCTGCCAAAAAAAAGTGCACTTCTTCAGAAATCTGAAACATTCACAAGGACCTTTAACAGCCCAAGTACACTCTCTTTTGCTCCCATAATTCATCACACTGTTGGCCAAACGTTGCTTACAAAATGAATCCAGTTCAAATCCATCACACTTGACAAGACTTATATTTAAACTTCACAGCTGCCGGGCTCTCTTTTTTTTCATTCTCCATAGATTTTGCGTACATCCGGCCAAAAGTTCCCGGTTTCCCTATGTTGCAGGGCGCCCCTGTTTCCCTTACTGGCTCTGCTCGTTACTCTTCTCCTCAAACAGCGGGGTCAAACCCAGAGGCGGCCAGGTCTGGAGCCTTGGGTTTGCTGCTGGAGTCCTGGCTGTGGTCCAGCATGCGGATGTGGATCAGTCCGCTCATGGAGGCGTAGCCCACCATGGCTGTGGCGGCGAAGATGGCTGCCAGGATCATGTTGCGGCGTCTGTTGGGGAACTCGGCATCATCAGCGCTGACCCCTGACTGCCTGGCTCTCTTCTTCTTCTTACGTTTTTCTTCCAGTTCTGATGAAGAAATAACAACTCATGTCAATGAGTTTACACAACATAACAGTTTCTACACTGTTCTGTAGGAAGATGAAATCGAGTCAAACGGATGAGTTTCTACGGCAAACTTACAGTTCACTGCAATATTTTTCAATGATATATTAAATTCAAGCCAATGGATGAGTTTGAACAGCAAACTGTGTTTAAGCACTATTTTGTGTTAAGATCAAATAATAATTACATGTGAGTAAACTATCTTTTATGTTTCCTGAGCAATTTTGTATCTTTTGAAATGATTTTGCAAATGTTCTTGTGTTTATTATATCTCACTTTAACCCTCTTCTGTATGCACTTACCTGCACTTACTTAGGCCGAAAACCTATGGCAAGAGAAATAACTCGGTGATTTGAACATGGTTCCCTAATTCAAAAATTAATTTAAAATAGAGGAAGGAAAATAATGAAATGAAAATAATTTCAAAAATTCATATGAATATATATGTAGCTATATCATAAGTTTGAAGAATGTCACATGAGCCATTTACTCGCAAAAAACCAACTTCTTCTTCACAACTTCTTCTGAATCGTTGTTCATCATATCTGGAACCTCTAAATCTAGTCACTCTAAGCTTCATTACCCATGCCGTAAATCCTACAAATCACAGTATCTTCATCACTAAATCCCATTATAGAACAGTAGAAATCAAGGTTAGCCATGGTGAAAAACAGCATTTCGACCACAAAACTTTAAAAATTCGTAACTCGAGAACTACAGCACGAATCGACTTGGTTTTTTTTTTGCACACGGAAGTGAATCGCTAAAGGATAAACAAAGTCATGTTCTCGCGAGACTTCCTTTTCTACAAGAAACATGGCAGCGCCCATTGTTGACACGTGCTTTACCGGGCACTGGCAGGTGCTCAGCCTTTTGGCTGTGTGATTTTCCGTCGGGAGCTAGTGGGCGCATACTTGTCAAGAGAGTTAATGATTTCTTACTACTTTCTGCCTTCTGAATTGAGTGACCACTGACGCAAGCATTATTCCTTCACTCTCTGCAGTCATTTTTTTCTTTACATTGTTTTCTACAAAAATTTTTGGACCCTCAACTGAACTCTAAGAAACAAGAAGGTCTGGATCTTTAACTTCTCTATAGGGGAAAAATACAGGAAGGCCTATCTTTCTATCTACTCTGCTGGGAGCGGGCAAAAAAAAAAACAAAAAACAATGGTCTATCTCTGTATGTGCTCTACTGGAGATGAAGGAAAAAAAACACACAGTCTATCTCTGTACCAGCTCTACTGAGGGAGAGATACATGGTATGTCTACACTTGCTCAACTGGTAGGAAAGACACATGGAAGTGTACCTCTGAATTTGCTGTACTAGGAGAAACAAACATGAACATCTGTCCCTATACCTGTTCTACAGGGGGAAAGAAACAGGCAAGTCCGAGCCTGTATGTGCTTCGCTGGGGAAAAGAAACATGAAAGTTTCTACATGCTCCACTGTGAGAAAAGAAATATGCAGGCGAGTCTCCATCCCTGCTCCACTGCGGGAGGGAAGAGGAGATATTATATTGAAGGTCTCTCTCTGTACCTGTTCTACTGGGAGGAAAAACATGAAGGTTTTGTCTCTGTGCCTGTTCTGTTTGGGGGAAAACATGAAGGTTTTTCTCTGGTTGTGTTCTGTACTCTGTGGGGGGGGGGGGGGGGGGGGGGGGGGTGGGGGGGGGGGGGGGGGGGGGGGTTTGGGGAAGGGGGGGGGGGGGGGGGGGGGGGGGGGGGGGGGGGAGTTACATGAAGCTTTATCTCTGTAGTTGCTCTTTTGGTGATCTGGGAAGGGGAGGGGGGGGTGGTGGAGGGAGAAACAAGAAAGTCTGTACCTGCTCTGTTTGGGGGAAAATGTAGTTTACCTCTGTATCTGCTCCACTGGATGAAAAAACAACAACAAAAAAAACATGCTCTATTAGGGAAAACAAACGTGAAGGTCTTTCTCTGTACCTGCTCTAAAAGGGAGAATATACATGAAAGTCTATCCCTGTACCTGTTCTGTTGAAAGGACTGCAACAGAAAAGTCTGCCTCTGCACCTGCTCTTTTGGAGTCATGAAACTGGAAAGTTTCTCTCCGTACTTGCTTTGTTAGGGAAGAGAGAAGATACATGGAGGTCTGTATCAGTACAATGTCTGTTGGGGGAAAAGAAACATGAAGCTCCGTCTGTATATCTGGTCTGTTGGGGGAAGGTGTGGGAGGGAGGGGAGGGGAACATGACATCAATCTCAATACCTGCTCTATTCGGGGGGAAGAACCGTTGAAGGATTTTGTTGAGGAGGCTGCACAAATTGTCGCACTGACGCAGGTGAGTCTGCAGCTGGTTGCTAGGCAATGGAGCCTTCAGAATGGGTGCCAGGTAACCAAAGACCAAGGCATCCAGTGAGGAAGGTCTGCAACATAACAGACTGTTTCAGCCAGTCATGTATCACCTGTGACAACTGCTCAAATACAATCATACAATCACACACACACACACACACACACACACACACACACACACACATGATGTGTAATGATAGGGTGATGCGTGATGGCAAACCATTACAGTACATACACACATAATAAATACAGCCACAGTTCCGGGTGTCATCGAGGAGGTGCCACTGCAGGTGCATTACTCCATACATGCTACACATCTGCTGAGCCATAAGGCCACACTTGGTGGGATGTCAATTAAAAACAACAACAACAACAACAACAAAAACATGAATAACTACTAAAAAAAGACACATTTTTGGAAGAGGTTCTCATAGACTGAGATTTAGCAAATGCTGAGCTATGCATTCACTCAACATGCTGGTAAGGCCCTGGGTATCTAACTAACCTCATCTACGCCACTATTATACTTACATGTTAGCACAAGTAAACTCATGCATATCTATGCATGTGAACTTCCATGTGTATGCCAGTGCATGCTGACGTACAGTCATCTGTGCATGTGTGTGTCTGCATATGCACACACTCTTGACACAAGGCAGAGATGCAACAACTGATACCCTGACTGCCACCTGCAACAAAATCTGGCACACTGGGGTGTGGCCCATGGCAATCACTAACCTTCCCGAGAAAGGCAATCTTCAGCACTGCAAGACCTACCGCACTCTACACTTGATCAGCCACACCAGTAGAGTAATGCTCAAATCCTTATGAACAGACTGCAACCGAAAGCAGAGACTGTCCATGCAGAAGAACAGGCGGGATTTCACGAAGACAGAAGTACCATCAAACAGATCTTGTAACCTACCTTTCCCATTCTGAAAAAACACATCTCCAGCACCAGAGGGAAATCTTCTATGTCTTCATAGACTTCAAGAGAACCTTTGACAGGGTCTGGCAGGAGGCACTATGGGCAACAGTTAGGAAGTTTTAAAGTGAGGCAACTGCAAGATGATATTGAAACAAATTTTGAAGGGAAATTAAAGTAAAAACCACCAGATAACAGGGACAAACAAATTACAAGACAGAACACTGCGGGTTTCAACCCCTAGGTTTTCTTCAGGCAATATAAACAACATCCAGGACAATGAAAACGAAGAAGGAGCAATCACTTACCTTCTTCAAAGAATGCTCTTGCGGAGAATTCGAGAAGATAAGTGATAGCTCGTTCTTTGTTTTCAATGTCCTAAATGTTGTTTATCTTACCTGAAGGAGACCTAAGAGGCCAAAACGCCTCATGTTTTGCCTTGTTTATCCCTGTTATGATGCATATTTACTTTATTTCCTTTTAAAACAATTAAGATATTCAACATTGGGCAGAAGCTTATCAATATCATTCAGCAACAGTCCTTCAAAGAAACCAGTTCAGTGCTCATACAGGGTGTTACTGGAGAATGGTTTGTTCTTCAGTTGGGGTTTGTATGGGCTGCCTTTAATCTCCCACACTTTTCAACATGTTCTTCGACCCGTTCCTGACTGATGCTCTTGAAGATCATGTCAGCACTGGAGGAGGAATCATCACAAATCTTCCATTTCATCAATGGCCTGGCAGGAGGTGAACAAACACCCGACAAACTTGTTGAATGATTGGATGAAACATCAACAAGATGTGGCATATGCCGAGAAGACTAAATTGATGGCCAACCACAACACCGCCGTCAATACTGAAAAAACTGTCCCTGGTCAGAGGCTAGACTCTGTTCAACAATTCTACTAACTGTGATCCATCATTAGCAGAGCAGGATCAACACCACAAATCCTCCCACAGGCAGCAAAGACAACCACAGCAATGTGCACATTAAAACCCGTCTGGAAGGACAACAACATCTCCATGGAACTAGGCACTAGGCTCCTGTGTGTCAACACCATCAGGCAGCACACAGGACAATATGGAGATCTGTAGCCATCAGTCAGGTTAAAAAAAACCTATGTTGGTATGACCAAGTAATAAGATCCAATAGCCTTTCTAACACAGTCCTCCAGGTAACTGTTACAGGTGGGGGGTGGAGGGGAAGACAGGAAAAAATCGACAGGCTGACAATGCTGCAGAGTGGACAGGGAAAGCACCTGCAGAGACCTAGGCCATGGCCCACTACCAACAGAGCCAGAGGAACCTAGTCAACTGTTCTTCCATGTGGTGCTCCAGTGACCCCCCAAGGAGATCAGGGAGGAGAACTTGGTGTATGCACAGGCAGGAGTATGTACATGTGTATGCATGTGTTATGTGCCAGACTGCATATATTTTTATGGACTTAAGTGTGGACTGGCTGTTCAAAGGATTGCTTTTTCTGTAACTCATAACTAATTCGATTAAAAAAGATGAGCAAACACTAACAAAATAAAACCAATACTGCTACCACTAATTAACAAATAATAAAAAAAAGACATGTATGAATACATATAACCAAAAACATAAGATGAAATCAAATACTACAACAAATGATGATGATGATGATGAATGATGATGATATCAAATGATAACAATAATGACAATAAAACAACATGACACCCCAGTTACACACACAAAACACACACACAAACACACCACACACACACACAGTGCAAGACTGAACAGCCATACACCACACCACGCATGCAAGACTGAAAAACACAGCCAAGACAGAAGAACACACACGCATGAAACCTGGAATGTCTCGTACAAAGAAAAGTTTCTACTGCACATACTGTGACCCAAACATGTACTGGCTGGGATGTCACACATGCAACAACTGGCTGGGATGTCTCGTAAACAAGAAAAAAGAAAGTTTCTACTGCACATACTGTGACCCAAACATGTACTGGCTGGGATGTCTCGTACAACACACATGCAACAAAGAAAAGAAGAAGAAAAGTTTCTACTGTACATACTGTGACCCAAACATGTACTGGCTGTTGCCCAGCTTGTAAGACAATAGATTCATGCATTCTTTGGCTTCTTTGTAGATCTGAAACACACAGAGAAACAGACCTGGTGCACTAATCAACTCTCTGCACAAGTCAAGGAATCCCCCCCCCCCCCTCCCTTTTGCCATCCAGGTATCTTTTTAAAAAAAAACTTTGAACCATTTCTAATGGAAAAAAATATTTTTCAACCTATACTACATTTTCTCTTCTTGATTTAATTTGTTTTGAACAGTGATCTCTTGGTCACTGAAATATTTGTTGACAGCTTTGATACATGGATTACACATAAGAAAATGTGTCTTTACTTTACATGTTAACCGAAATTCTTAGAAAGACATAAAAGTGCCACTTTCCCTTCCAGCATGTGGTTTAAATCTTTATCAATCCACATTTCATAAAGTATCACACTGTTTTGTTCTCCACTTTTATGATATCACTTGTAAACTACAGGTCCTTCACTCTTTTTTTTTTTACTTACAAATTTAGCAGCAATTCTTAAAAATGGAGTGCTCAGGTCCTCATTTTCCTTGTACTACCTAAGACAGGATTTATGGTCAACTGACTTATTCTTTGCCTGAATATATACATACACCTGTTTTTTAAAAAAATGAAACAAAGTCATGTGTGAATTGACTGATTATTTGTGAATGTGATCTAATCTGTTATATTTGGCAAAATCATTATCAACAAATTAAGAATTGTAAAGATTACAAATTTAGTTTAAAAAACAGGAACAAAGATAAGTAGGAGTGAAAAAAAAAAAAGAACTTTACAAAAACACTAATCTACAAAGTTTTTGATGGGGTGGTAGTCAGCAGGTACCATTATCCACGGTATACACGTCTGGGAATGTCTTTGATATTCGATCATTTCTATACCAACAATTGTTCCCCCCCCTCCTCCCCCCATCCCTTTCCCCTTCTCAAATTGAAATATTTGTCAAAGACAGCTAGCTGAACTCATCTTCTGCATGTACATTTTTTTTTTCTACATACTTTGACAGATATTATTATGAGCTTAGACATTCAGGCTGTCTTGTTTCATTACTGGCTTCTGATTCTGAAAGAGTTTTGGGCTGTGTCTTTGGTGCAGGTTTCCTGCACAAGTGAAGACTAAATGGTACAGACACTTTTACCACCACTTATCACATACTTGCTATTCCTGTGAATCCCAGAAATGGATAAACACAACAAAGGTGAACAGAATAACATGATACGGAATCGTAAGTTTCGCAGTCGGCAAGACTGTAGGGTTTTCTACTAGCCCGTAGCACTGTTAGGCCTGCCACCTCTCAACAGGTATGGGTCCGTAAGACCCACAAAATATAAATAAGACAGACAAAAGATGAAACGCTGTGAAGGTTAAAAAGAAAACCAAGGTTACTACTCTGTTGTACTATTCTTCAGATCTTTCTCCACAGCAGCAGATCCTTCCTACCACCAGTCAAGTAGAAAAGCAAGACACAAAATACAAATCAGCAGATAAAGGGTGACACTGTGAAAGTTAAAAAAAACAAAACAAAACAACGATTATAAACCCTGTCGTAATGCACTCTTGCCACCAGTTTGCATGGAAAGGAGGGATGAACACACAAGCTGTTTGTAACTATATACATTCAGTCTTATGCCTTAACTCTGGTAGCAAAACGACACCCTTATCCTCAAACACAAACAGTGAAACAGACCCGCCGCTGACCTTGGCTTCAACATCGCTGTCGTTGATGTTCTCTCCCCCCTTGGTGAGGAAGACACGCAGGGAGGCGGCCTTCTGCTTACGGCAGGCAGAAAAAAGTTCAGGGGAAATGGAATAATCTTGGTGTACCAGGGCCGTGTGAAATCCACATACGTCTTGCCGTCAATCCACCAGAGGTGAAGCTGTGAATAAAATACATCACACCCCAGAGTGAGGTCAGAACTGGAATGCTGACAAATTAGTGAATGGCAGGGTCTAGCAGACAAACCAGGATACAAACATTTCAATTTACAGATTTATTTATATGCACAATATAACGTTTTTTTTTTTTAAAAATTTTTTTTTTTTATGGTCATAGTTTTCTTCAGTTGATGCCCCAACCACCCTGCTAAGGAATGCCTCTGTATTTTTTGATGACTTTTATCACCAGTGTTTCCTTTTCACCTTATCCTCAATGTAAAGTACTTTTTTGCTGTTAATGCCCCAACAATCCCCCAAAAAAAATTTAGCTTCAGCGAAGTGAGAAAAGCAACCAAAAACACCTGAAAATCATGACAACAGATTACACTCTGGATTTTCTCTGATAATAAGACCCAGCCTTTCCTGAACTCCTGCATAGACCTCCTCCTCTCTCTCCAATCCTCCTGCCGTGGGCACCTTCTCCTGTCCCATTTCACTCTACTTAGACACCACATATACACAATACTGCACTCATGCTAAGCAGAGATAGCAAATTCTTTACCCTTCAAATTACACATGTATGTGAGCAGCGCGTGCGCTTGCGCGCGCGCACACACACACACACACACACACACACACACACAACACACCACACATAACATGTTCACCACACATAAATGTTCACTCATCGTCCATCCCTTTTTTCCACATCTTCACTGACATACAATGAAAGATGCACTCAGCAAATGGACAGCCTCTCTCAGTCGAACCCTTCCCCTTATCTCTGAGTCCCACTGCCCCTGACTCCACTCACCAGTGCAGGAAGCAGCTTTTCCTCCAGCATGGCAGAGAAGGCCAGGACATCTGCACTCTGTTTGGTGCTGAGTTCAAAATCACAGCCCCAGTTCTGAAAACAGACACACACACACGCATTCACACCGACACGCACTATGAAGACCCCTTCATAATTTCCTAACAAACTGAGCAGCATGAAATCATAAAAGAATGATTGAGGTATGTTTTTGCATACTTAAGATGCATGGAATCACAAAAGAATAGCTAAGGCATGTTTTCACACAAAAGAGGCAGCGCAGAATCATAGCAGAATGATTATGAACTAGTGAAATTGAATAGAAAGAAACAAAGCCATAAAAAAAAAAGTGAAAACAGAAAAATGAGGGGAGAGACAGGTGTAAAAGAACACTTATGAACTAGTCAAATTGAACAGAAAGATGCTACATCGTGTAAAAAAAAATGAGAACAGAAAAATGAAGGGACAGAGAGGTGTAAAAGAATGATTATGAACTAGTCAAACTGAACACAAAAAAAAAAAGTGTGGTGAAAACAAATGAGAACAGAAAAATGAAGGAATTGACAGGTGGGTTTGGTAGCATGGCAATTCAAATGATGCTCAAATACGGGGAGACTGTGTACCTGTTTGCGCAGATAGGCAAAGATCTCATGGACTTTGTTCTCTTTCACCTCTTTGTGACTGAGACTGGGCAGCTGGCCTGTGGACACAACACGCTATACCTGATTACACAGTAAGTTGTTGACAATTTAAGATTAACCCTTCTATTTTCTCTTTCAGAGAACCACAAATTGTATGACCCCCCTCTACACACACACATGCACCCACACACATACACACACATGCACACCACACCCACCACCACCACCACCACCACCACTGCCAGTCTCTGTGAGTTATGTTGTAAATTTCTCTTTCTTTTCTTTTTCTTATCCTTCTCTCTTTTCCTTTTTTTTTCTTTTATTTTTTACAATTATTTTTAAGCATTTTAATTCCACTTTTCAAAACTGCAGAGTGCTATCAAATAAGAAAAACTGTGCAATAGCTACAGTCCTGCGAAAAGGCACCTTCATCACAATCAACCAACAGTGCCAATCCTACAGTCTGTTAAAGAAGACACCCTGTCCACAATCAGACCAACAGTCTGTTAAAGTAGTCACCCTGTCCGCTGTCAGACTTACAGTGCCAGACTTTCAGTCTGTTAAAGAAGACACCCTGTCCACATCCAAACATATCATCTCCATCACCAGACTGACAATTTGTTGTAGGCGACTGCTTTTCTGCAACCCAACCAACAGTGCCTGAGCTTTTTCTTCTTCTTCTCCCTACACTCCATATGGAGTTATTGGGACACCACACCAAAGACCAATTCGCTAGTTCTTCCAGTTCTGTCGGTTTGTGTGCCAGGGATTCTGTCTCTGCAAATGTTTTTTCCTGTCCATTTTGCAATCCTATCGATCCACCTTTTTTTTTTTTGTCTTTTCCCTCTCTCTTGCACTTTTCAACAGTTACCTGAAAGATTGTGTTAGCAAGCTAATCAGAACTTCCAACAAGGACACACCAACGCAGTTCACTTTTTCATTAATCTTAGTAGATCTCCATATGTGTGATGTACAACTTGATACTTCGATGCATGCTGTTCAGTATCTAGTGCTAACACCTTATTTTCATGGGTTGGATTCTTTCTATTATTATCAAGAACATTAATCCACGTAATCAT
Source organism: Conus betulinus (assembly GCA_016801955.1). NCBI lineage: Eukaryota > Metazoa > Mollusca > Gastropoda > Neogastropoda > Conidae > Conus > Conus betulinus. The sequence continues at coordinate 100,076 of JADBJO010002551.1, forward strand.
GATTGGGAATCAGATATAAAGCTGACTGTCATCAGAGATACTGTGATGGAAAAAGGGAAGGTTGATTTACAATAGCAGAGACAGGTTAAGAGAGGAAAAAAGAGGAAGATAGTAGGATTCTCCTCTCCAGATCTGCTGCTGTGCTGGTCCATGTCCCTCATGCACATAGGAACATGGAATAAATATGCTGTGCAGGAGCCTGCTTTTGTGTTCCTGGAGATGCTATTGTCCTCCCATGTAGGTTTTAGACTGGAAAGCACATACCACAAAAATCTTTCCATTGTACTGAAGTTGCACATACCATGTCAATCTGTCTACTTTGTATCTTGCCACAGTATTGCACATAACCTGACAATCGGTCTACTTTGTACCTTTCTGCAATACTGCATACACCATAGAAATCAACAGATAGTTTATTTTTACCATACTGCTGCATATGCCATTATAATCTCTCAACTCTCTATGTTACCAAATGACTGCACACACCATGACAACCCTGTCGATCTTGAGTCTTTCTAGCGTACTGCACATACTGAAACAACCTATACATTTTCAATCTTTCCAAAATACTGCATGACAACCTCTCAAAGTTCTGCGCGTCTTTCGACATGGTACTACAAATAACCTGTCAACCTGTCAACTTTGTATCTTTCCATAGTGCAGCACATAGCATGAAAACCTACAGATATTATATCTTACATAGTAGGGCATAAACCATGACAATCTGTTGATTTGTATCTATAGATCTTTCAAATAGTATTGTGTACATCATGACAGTGACGGTAGAATCACACTTGCCCAAATCTGATCATTTTCTTTCAGTGTGGCATATGGAAATACACTGTTCGGCATCTCAATAGTTTTGATCTCAGTGTCTTAAAAACTGAATCTTCAAAATGTCGATAAATCTAGACCCACCCCCACCCCACAGCTGTGGGATTATTAACACTTCAAAGCCTCCCAAAAACGCAAAAACTGGCCACAAAACCATATTGCTATTTAATACAGAGTTATCATTCTCACCTGTTGGGACCTCCAGGGATTTCTGTCATCTTAACATCAACTGGGACGCCTGAAAACTTGCAATAGGCCTGCACGTGCAAAGCAGTCAGGTATATTACACACACACACACAAACACACAATCATGACCTGCTAACATACATACATCCCCCTCTATTTTCCCAGCCCCTCATCCCACCCCTACCCAGGCTCCTAGTCCCTTCATCAAGTCAATATGTCACAAATCAAAAGATACATCATTCTTCAACATGGATGATTGACCTTGTTGTCACAACTGAGAGAGTTGCTAAGACACTGCAGAACTTGAAAGCCTCCAAAGACAACAAACTAGACAGCAGCCTCAACCCTAACTTGCACCATTAACTACTCCCTCGGACCAGCCAACCTCCACAGAGACTGGCCAACCCAGTAAAAACAAACATCTCTAGTGTGTTTCAAGTGGGGTGACTTGCGTAAAGCGGAAAACTGCAAGACCTGTCTCTTTGACATCTGTGACCTGCAAGCTGCTACACTTTCAAGGACACTAGGAGAAAACACCCATCCTCACTTACAGGAATAATGTCTTCAGATCTGGATACTCCTCTGAAACTCCAACTGCTTACCACCATGCAGGATCTCAGTCCAGCAATGCAGGGGTCCTGCATTAACAATGGGATCCTTGACTGCAGCAAAGTCTTTATCAGACATCATTAGTCAAAACTTCCCTAAAACCTGAAACACTGCTGTATTTGGGGATCAGTTCACTCATGGAATGGAATTCTTTATTATGAGAAGTATGAACATAGTCATGGAGGATGAATCATCACAAGAAGTGACATAGTCATGGAATGAATCATCACAAGAAGTGACAGTCGAATATCTGGGGTTACTCATGGAGAGTATTTGGCACTTTGCTTTTCCTGTGCCATATCAATGACATCCATGATTCTGCAACATCATGAGTACAACTGTTTGAAGAATTCAGTCTGCTCTGCAGAGAAATCCATTATTTCCAGGACCCTACTGTGCTTCAGGAGGACCTCAACAGGACTGGGATATACGATTCAGTCCACATGAGAGTGATATCATGCCAACAAAAACCAAGTCCACTTTCTCCTTACTGCCAGCAATCAAAGCAATAACTACCTTTGAAATCTATCCAAGAGGAGTACAAAGTGGGAAAAGCAAGTTTGTTAGCCATGCTTAAGGACTCTGCTGACAAGACTGTGAGCTCAAATCCAGCACAACCTAAAGACTGTCAGAAAGTGGGCTGTAGTGGACATACAGGACACACACACAGACCTACAGATGCTGGGGTCAAAAGGGGAAACCCAAACTGTAAACAGAGACATGGTAATACAGAAGCTGAAGAAAGACAAGAATGTTAATGTCAATAGAATCCAGAAGGCAGTACAGCTTGACTAATGGACTTCAAAGAAAAATGCACCCCAAAGAAGTCTAAGTTTGTTTATATGGCACATGTCACTTTTTAGGATCGGCTTCATCCTCAGGTCTGATGACCTCCTGCCCTTGAATTCAAACCTGGTGAAGAGGGCGAAATCAGATGACCCTACTTGTCCACTCTGCCAGGGCAAACAAACAGTGGAACATGTTTCTGCATTTCTGCAACGCAATGTTAACCCTATGAAGGTACACTTGGACTTGGAGACACAACAAAGTGCCTAAAAAGAGATTACACATGCACTTAGCATTGCTAAGTAAAATACTACACTACCAGAGGCCCCAGCATCAACATTCTACCAGCAGGAAGTCATAATATTAGTCTGGAACAACATGCATTTGGTGTTTTCTTTTGGAGTGAATGGCTTGGGATACAGCACCACACCTTCCAGATTGGGAAACCATCCGGAGGTCAGGAAGAGTGGCATGAGACTCCACTCAGGATCATAAAAACTCATTATGCCATATTGAAAGCGAAGTGGCATAGGCTGAGCAAGGCGAGTTGTAAGTTCATCAGCCTATAATCTATTCTTATGAAACAGCTCATAAGCCATGGCACAGGGAGCTGAAAAAGAGAAAACAACTTCTAGCTAGATCTGGTCAAGGAGGAGCAAAAGTGAGCTTCATAATGCTTACATTTTCCAATTTTAGAACAGGTGTCCAATAGCAAATTAGGTTACACATCTAAAAGGCAATGCTTTGTGAAGCCCAGCCACCAAGAAGTAACTGACTGGTTCAAATCCTAGCTGCACTATGGGGGAAAAAAGAAATAAAAAAAAAGAGAAAAAAAAAAAAAAACTTACTTTATACTGTAACAGTCAGGCGTTTGGGGGTCTTGTGTTCTTCCTTCCAGTTTGGGGGATACAATCCTGCCCTGTGTGCAAACATGAATGCTCAAGCAATTATCAGCCCACAGGATGCAGGCTATGTATATATCATTATATGTCATCCATCTCTACCAACCCACCGGGCCTATTCTTCCAGAAGATGAAGTTGGAATTTAATGCACCAGCAAAATGTGTTCACATACAGAACCTCAGTTTATAATCTCATCTGAAGGACTTTTATTTTTAGGGAATAGAGTCAGAATTAATGTTAACTCCATGGAAAAGACCCCTGTATAGAAACGGCCAACGGGAGATTCTAACCAAGTAACCTGCAACACTGGGATCACTAGAATGACAAGTGCAATGTTCTAACAACCGAGCTATTCTGCTCCTGGCCTGTATGCAGCCTGGCCCCTTAGAGTGTAAGAAGATCAGGACTGAAACAAGTTGTATGACAGGGTGGGAATGGGGGTGGGGTGGTGGGGGGGCCTCTGGAGAGCTTCTGTCAAGCAAGCTATCCAGGAAAAATTTCTTCATACAGCGTGCTCCACTGATTCTCTGTTATGTAATATGGAATGGCGGATGGACAAAACAAGAAGGGTAATGAAGTGATTGAAAGCTTTCATGATGCTTTTCTCATCCAGAAAATTTCACAAGCTACTAGACACAGAGATGGACAGCAGTCCACCATGCCTGATCTCATACTGGTTAATGAGGACAGCCTCATTTCTGACATAGACCATAAAGCACCGCTTGGTCCTGAGGGACCACGAGGTCCTNCAAGAAGGGTAATGAAGTGATTGAAAGCTTTCATGATGCTTTTCTCATCCAGAAAATTTCACAAGCTACTAGACACAGAGATGGACAGCAGTCCACCATGCCTGATCTCATACTGGTTAATGAGGACAGCCTCATTTCTGACATAGACCATAAAGCACCGCTTGGTCTGAGGGACCACGAGGTCCTGGCTTATCTTCCAAATGTGTGTAGCTAAAGCTAAGCTTCACCAAGAAGACTGTTCTAAATATAATTTATGGAAAGGTAATTACAATGATTTCAGACATGAAGGAAGTGAAGTAGACTGGTGCACTCTTGATGAAATGGATGTTAATACATGCTGGACTCATGAAAGTGACTGGATTCAGTCAGGATGGACAGACATATACCGAAGGTGAAACTAAAAAGTCAGCAACTACCAAAGCCAAACCCAAAATGGATGGATAGAAAGAACTTGAGACAAATCAAGAAAAAGTATAATGCTTTTAAAAGACATCTTTAAACTAAATCTGGAATAGACTACCAGGGATACATTATCGAGAGAAATCTCTTGAAGAGGATGTGTTTAAAAAGGCAAAAGGTATGAGAAAAAAATAGCTTGCCAAGCAAAGAGTAACCCCCAAAACTTCTGGAAATATGTGCAAGAAAAAATGAAGATAAGCACTTGTATTAACGCTTTTATAAGGGATTCAGGTGAAATGGCAGTCACTGACTCTGAGAAAGCGGAAACGCTCAATGATTTCTTCTCAAGTGTATTCACCTGAGAGAAAGTAGACAATCTACCCAATATGACTAAGTCTCAAAATTTAGAAGGCATAACTCTTTCAGAAATAAGAGTCAAGCCGACAGTGATGGAGGCTAAACTGAAAAAGCTTGACCCCTCTAAGGCTCAGGGACCTGACAGAATTCCGGCCAAAGTCTTAAATTTAAGTAAGGAATTTTCAATTCCCTTCAGCATACTGTTCAATAAATCTTTAGAGACAGGAAGTATCCCGGATGACTGGAAAACTGCTGATGTTGTTGCCATATTCAAAAAGGGCTCCAAACAGGACCCGGGTAACTATAGGCCAGTCAGCCTAACTTGTGTTACATGCAAAGTACTGGAGTCAATTGTGAGGGATGTTATTGTGACATATTTTAATGATTTCAAATTTTTTGCAGACTGTCAACATGGTTTTCGAAATAAAAGATCTTGCATGACCCAACTGATCCAAGTCATGGATGATTTAACTGCACTTACTGATGACAAAAAATCAACAGATATAGTGTATTTAGATTTCCGTAAAGTCTTTGACTCGGTACCGCATAAAACTACTGATCAAGTTGAAAAATTATGGAACTGACGGCTCCCTCCTAGACTGGATTGAGGACTTTCTGACTGACCGAAGACAGAGGGTGAGGGTACGAAGTAGTAGTCTAGGGTATTTCAATAAGAGACTGTGCAAAAGTATTCTTCTTCAAGAATAGGGTGACCACACAAACTTTAAATTTCACAATATTTATTTATCATTATTTTTTTTTTTTTTTAGCACCCCACCATAACCAAAATAAACAACCAATACTAGCGACCCGGAGTCGCTCTCATCATAGCCAACAATATAGTCTTAGAGTCCAAAGACCAAAGTTTTACTTAGCTTTTTTTTTTTTTCTGTAGTGTAGATGCAGTAGTCTCCAGTCCTAGGATGTCTTGAACTCGGATGCAACCCACTGTTCACCGGCACACACACACAGAGTTCCTCCTCCAAGTAGCGTAACTTGAGAACCCGGACTGTAGCGTAGCCGAGACCCACTTCAACGACACCCGCATGGCAGCATCATGAACAGCAAACCGCACCGCAACCGCAACAGCAACAGCAAATCTGGAAGTACAGGGGCTTCCTCCATATAGTTTCTATTAACTTTTTTTTTGGTTATGGACTAAGCCAATTGTCAGCTCAGTCAACAAAAACATGGGAAAATACCCAAACCATAACCCATCAACAATCTAATAACCTATTATCTTCCTATCCCTTTAATCTTGCTATACTTTCAGTCCTTCCAGTCAACATCAAAAAATAACAATACTAGTCTCCAATCTGAATTCCACCATCAAATAACCTGTAAACAACAAATATATTTAGGAAAGTCTCAGCAGTCTCTCCAGCAGTGCAGAACCCCTGGTATTCTACAACTTCCAACTTAAAAATAAAATATATTTAATATTAAAAATCAATTACATATATCCCATTACTAATTGTACAACATGCCCTTCACAAAATTATTCATTCGCACAATACCAACCCACATACCAACTATTTAACAACTCTTACACTACAATAAAATGTCATATTTTAATTTAACCACAATTAAAAAAAAAACCAAACCAACAAGAATTTCCTACACTCACCATACTATTCCGTGACAGGACCTTGCTCACATTCACAAGATAGTTATCACAGTACTACTACTGCAAAGCAAAATATCTGTGTCAAACACACTTTGGCCAAAAGAATTTACTGTACTACTACAGTAAAGATCCAATGTTTAAATCTTTCAACAAATTAGAAATTGATTCCTTCGTTTCCAGTTCAGTTTTTGACTGACACAGGTCTTCAAATTACATATATATTAACAAAAAAAAAAAAAAAAAAATGAATATGACACAAAATTATACTTTCACAAAATCTCCTGTGTCAAACACACATCTTGTTCCTACTCTCGCTAGTAGTAAAGTGTCGTCTGCAAGTCTGACAAACCCTTCCTTCCAGGACCATCCTAATTCAGGGGGGGGAAAAGCGTAACAACCACAATCAACTAATATTACCAACACAACTTACCACCTACACCTACCCTTATGCAAATCTTACACATGGGACAGGCCATTTTCATTTTTTCACCGCGGCGAAACTTGCCGACAACTGGAAAAAAAAAAATTGGACCTGGAAACGGACCTATCAAAATAAAAACTGGATCAGGACTTTGACCCTGACAACACCCCCTTAAAGATGAAACTTACAGTTTCATTCACAACCGAGAATCAAACTGAATTGTTCAACTTTCCACAGGAAACGCTCGACTGAGATAGTCAGCTCCCACATTTTCCTTGCCAGGAATCACCTGTACTGTGTAGAAGTAACTTTGTAACAACAAAGCCCACCTCATCAACCGACTGTTGGAGAGTTTTTTGCTTTCTGCAGGAAAGCAAGAGGTTGATGATCCGTTTGAAGAGTGAAATGTTGTCCGTACAAGTAGGACTCAAACTTCCCAACAGCCCACACAACAGCCAAACATTCCAACTCCACAGTAGCATAATTCTGCTCAGCTTTGGACAGTTTCCGGCTAGCATAATGCACTGGACATAAAACCTCATCTCTCTTTCTTGTAGCAAAACTGCACCCAACCCAACATTTGAAGCATCAGTTCGTAGAACAAAAGGAGCATCCGGATTTGGTAGAAGTACTACCGGTTCACTGCACAAGTGTTGCTTCATTGTGCGGAATGCTTTCTGACAACTGTCACTCCACAGAATACGATTTGGTTTTTTTTTTTTCTTTGTCAGATCAGTCAAAGGAGCTGCCAGAACAGAAAAAAAAATTTGGAACGAATCGGCGATAATAGCCTGCCAAACCCAAAAATGACCTGACTTCTTTCTTTGTCGTAGGAATTGGAGCACTACGGATCTTCTCAGCTTTGTCCTCTGTTGTTTTTTCAAAACACCTTGACCAACCCTGTGACCCAAAAATTCCAATTCTTCAAATCCAATGAAATTTTTGAAGGACGAACAGACAGATTTGCCTCCAGCAACCTTTGAAAGACTGCCTGTAGAGCATCAAGATGTGATTCCCAGGTTTTAGTGGCGATGATGATGTCATCCATGAAATTTGTACATCAGTTCTTTCCAATGGTTCAAGCAGCCGCCGCATCATTCTACTAAAAACTGCAACAGCATTCTGCAACCCAAAAGGCATGACTTTCCACTGAAACTGACCCCGTGGTGTGCAAAATGCATTTTTTTTGCTCTGTCCTCTGGTTTGATTGGAATCTGCCAGTATCCCTTTGATAAATCCAGCTTGGACAGGTATTTGGCCTGGCTCAATTGACTGAACAGATACTCAGTATCTGGAAGTGGCTCAGTATCAAACTCGGTGACACTGTTCAATTTCCGGTAGTCAACACAGAAGCGAACCTTTCCATCCTTCTTTGACACCAAAACTATAGGAGAACTATAGGGAGAACAAGCCGGTTCAATCACCCCAAGCTTTAACATTTCCTCAACTTCCTTGCGAACAACAGTCTGCTTTGAATGAGGCAGCGGGTACTGTTTCACCCTAATAGGAGTAGTTTCCAGGAGCTTCAACTCAAACTCACCCAAGTCAGTCTGCAAAGGAAGATCAGTCACGACCCTTTCAAAACACTCAGCTACCTGAGTCGCCTGATGCCTCTGTTTATCAGACAATGTCGGACCAAACTGGATGTCCGCCAAAGACTCCTCTTTTCCTAGTGAACACATAGGAACCTTCCGGAAATCTTTCCCAAGTCCATCCTCTCCTCCTTCCTCCACAACAACTGCAACTTGAACAGCTGAAACCGCCTCCTGTTTCCCTCCATCTGGCCTCTCAACATACTGTTTCAGCAAATTTGCATGATACAGTTTTACCCTGCCTGCCACCCTGACCCTGTAGTCAGCTTCTCCAACTCTCTCCACCACTTCATATGGACCCTGCCAACAGACCTGAAGTTTGTTGTGTTTGGGGGACAACAACAAAAGAACTTTGCTTCCAGGTTTGAATGAACGAGGACTAGCTTTTCGGTCAAAATATTTGGCATATCGAGCGGTCGCCTTCTTCAAATTTTCCTGAGCCAGTTTGCAAGTTTCCTCAATGCGATTCCGCAAATCAACAACATATTGTGTGCAGTAGTTTTGACTTCATCAGCAGCTTCCTCATCAGTCCATGCCTGTCTCAAAACCATGAGTGGCCCTCTGACAGTACGACCGTACAGAAGTTCAAAAGGTGAAAATCCAAGACTTTCCTGAGGAGATTCACGGTAAGCGAAAAGAAGAGCAGGAAGAAACCGATCCCAAAGTTTTGGCTGCTCTTGACACAACTTCTTCAGCATTTTTTTGAGAGTACCATTAAACCTTTCGACCAACCCATTGCACTGTGCATGGTACGGAGTTGTCGTCAGACCTCTGATAGACAAAAGTCGATTTATCTGACTCATAACAGAGCTAGTGAATTGAGTCTGTCTGTCAACACTTCAGATGGTATGCCCACTCTCGTCCAGATTTCAAACAAAGCCTCGGCCACACGTTCAGCTTCAATACTCTTCAAAGGTACTGCTTCAGGGTAACGAGTAGCATAGTCCACAACTGTCAGTACATAGCGGTTTACTTTCAGATGCTGGAATTATAGGACCAACCAAATCAATAGCCACCCTACGAAAAGGAGTGTCAATCAATGGCATTCTGACCAGAGGAACCTTCTTTGTTTTCCCTTTAGGAGTCATTTTCTGACACACATCACAAGAAAGACAGTATCGTCTGACATCAGCACAAATTCCTGGCTGGCCAGAAAAAACTGCTGCCAGCACCTCAAGAGAGTTTTTTTTTCGTTCCCAAGTGACCTCCCATCAATGATTCATGAGCAATCCTCATCAAGTCCCGACGGACGGAAACACACAGGTACAACAACCTGTTTGTATGAACCATCTTTTCCAATATACTGTCGGTAGAGTATCCCCTGACTTTCAAACAAACTACCTGCCCAGATTTTCCAGAGTTTCTAGGTTTTCCCTCCTTTGCCAGATCCCAAAACTTTTCCAAGGTTTTGTCATTCTGTTGAGCCTTCTTCAATTCATCCGGACTCACATTTCCTATCGCTTCAGCAGAAGGCTTCAAAGGAACAAAAATGGCTTGGCTTTTTCTGTTTCGCTGCCTGAGCCCGAGTCAATACCGACACCGACTTCCCCGCTTTGTACACAGGTACAGACACTTCCTCTCCATCCCGACCAACTGCCTTGTTTCCAATGAGTAAATACCACTGGGTTTTCCATCATCAGTACAGCCTTGGTAGTTCCTGTGAAAAATGGAGACTGAATATCTATCCACCCAATAGGTAGTTCCTGTCCACTACTGGAATCTGCCAACATGACTTTCAGTGTCTCTCCCGTCAACTGATTCTCAGCCACCAAATCTTTCTTCACCCACAAAAAGTTCTGCCCCTGTATCTCTCAAAGCCTCAATTTCCTTTGACCCAACTTTAGCCGTACATCTTGGCACAAAAGGTTTTTTTCCGAACAAGCCTGACACAATTCATCAACATGACTAGAATCATGTGAACCCAGTCGCATGGTTGTAATGACTGCTTTTATCCCTGATTTTTCCTTTTCTTTTTTCCAAAGAAAACAATCCACTTTTTTATGTCCCCTTTTCTTGCAGTGATGACACATGATTTCCTTGCTGGGTTTTGAAAAAACCCAGTTTCTGGCCTACTGAACCCCTTGAACCAGAAGGTAGTCCCACTTTACTTTACTAACTTCATTCCTTCCCCTGTGAGCTTCAGAGTATATCTCGGCCAAATCTGCAGCCTCTTGCACAGACTTCGGTTTTCTCTCCCGGATGAAAGTTGCCAAATCCGCCGACAAACTCTCCAAAAACTGTTCCATGAGCACTAAATCCAGAAGTTCATCAAAAGTAGCTCTACGTTCTGACAACTGTAGCCACCTTTCCACCCACAACTTCAGTTTTGCCACATAACGCTGGTAAGTCTCTCCTGGTTCTTTCCGAACTCTGCGAAATTTGTGACGATAAGTCTCCGCTGAAATCTGGTAATGCCTTAACAGAGCAGTTTTCAGAACAGTATAACTGTGCACCTCATCCTCCGACAAACCAGTATAAACCTCTCTTGACTTGCTTTCAACAAAGCGCCCAATCGCACTGCCCAAGTACTCGGCTTCCAATCCTGCAACTTTGCGAGACGTTCGAACTGACAAAGATAGCTATCAATATCATCACCATCTTCAAAAAATGGCATGTCAAGTTTGACCCTCTCAAACTCCTGACTATCCCCATGACTAAATGAAGACGCCTGCATTCTCTGCAGTTCTCGCTTTCAAAGCTATCTCGGCTTCAACCTCTTTCTGCCTCAATAATCTGTTTTCACAGTCAGTAACAAACTGAGCAAGTTCTCTGCCAGTTAACCCCATCTGTTCACCCTCCATTCTAAACCTTGCCATAGGACTTCCAAGAATAAACTGATGAGATCTATCCTCAGTAACAGCACCGCGACCACGGCCACGACCCACTGGAGTAACTTCAGGAGTAGGATAAGCTTCTGCCATCCCAACAACAAAATTTCCAACTCTAAAATAAATGCACAACAGAGAGGAAAAAAAAAAAAAATATATATATATCCTAACAACACTACAAAACCAAGTGTCTTCCCTGCAATACAAATTCCAACAAATCATCAACTAAAATAACCACAATATACTTTCTGCTAACTAGCAGTAGGCAAAAATAACAGGAACCTCTTGGATCAATATCCCGGACGAGCCCCCATTTTTTTTTGTGTCAACTCTCCCAACAGTAGTCTAGGGTATTTCAATAAGAGACTGTGCAAAAGTATTCTTCTTCAAGAATTTGGTTTACCTCTAACAGGTAATAGATTTAAAGCATAGAACAGGACAATATTTAAACAAACATTCTCACAATTAGGGTGACCACACAAACTTTAAATTTCACAATATTTATTTATCATTATTTTTTTTTAGCACCCACCCACCAGCACCCCCAAAAACATAAACAAAATAAACAACCAATACTAGCGCGACATCGGAGTCGCTCTCATCATAGCCAACAATATAGTCTTAGAGTCCAAAGACCAAAGTTTTACTTAGCTAATTTTTTTCTGTAGTGTAGATGCAGTAGTCTCCAGTCCTAGGATGTCTTGAACTTGAACTCGGATGCAGACCCCCACTGTTCACCGGCACACACACACAGAGTTCCTCCTCCAAGTAGCGTAACTTGAGAACCCGGACTGTAGCGTAGCCGAGACCCACTTCAACGACACCCGCATGGCAGCATCATGAACAGCAACCCCAACCGCAACAGCAACAGCAAATCTGGAAGTACAGGGGCTTCCTCCATATAGTTTCTATTAACTTTCTTTTGGTTATGGACTAAGCCAATTGTCAGCTCAGTCAACAAAAAAAACATGGGAAAATACCCAAACCATAACCCATCAACAATCTAATAACCTATTATCTTCCTATCCCTTTAATCTTGCTATACTTTCAGTCCTTCCAGTCAACAAAAAAATAAGACAATACTAGTCTCCAATCTGAATTCCACCATCAAATAACCTGTAAAAACAAAATATATTTAGGAAAGTCTCAGCAGTCTCTCCTCCAGCAGTGCAGAACCCTGGTATTCTACAACTTCCAACTTTAAAATAAAATATATATAATATTAAAAATCAATTACATATTATCCCATTATAATTACTAATTGTACAACATGCCCTTCACAAAATTATTCATTCGCACAATACCAACCCACATACCAACTATTTAACAACTCTTACACTACAATAAAATGTCATATTTTAATTTAACCACAAAACAAACAAAACCAAACCAACAAGAATTTCCTACACTCACCATACTATTCCGTGACAGGACCTTGCTCACATTCACAAGATAGTTATCACAGTACTACTACTGCAAAGCAAAATATCTGTGTCAAACACACTTTGGCCAAAAGAATTTACTGTACTACTACAGTAAAGATCCAATGTTTAAATCTTTCAACAAATTAGAAATTGATTCCTTCGTTTCCAGTTCAGTTTTTGACTGACACAGGTCTTCAAATTACATATATTTAACCAAAAAAAAATGAATATGACACAAAATTATACTTTCACAAAATCTCCTGTGTCAAAAACACACATCTTGTTCCTACTCTCGCTAGTAGTAAAGTGTCGTCTGCAAGTCTGACAAACCCTTCCTTCCAGGACCATCCTAATTCATAGGGGGAAAAGCGTTAACCACAATCAACTAATATTACTGAACCAACACAACTTACCACCTACTACACCCTTATGCAAATCTTACACATGGGACAGGCCATTTATCAATTTTCAGAGAAGAGTGACTAAGATATTACCAGAATGCAGAGACATGACTTACGCTGATAGGTTTAGATATCTTGAGTTACCATCTCTAAAAGCCAGAAAGGGTAAGAGGGGACCTGATCCAAGCATATAAAATATTTCACCAAGTGGACAATACTGATTTTAACTCTTTATTCCAAGTGAGTAAGTCTGATATCACAAGAGGCAATGAAGGCAAATTGTTTGTTCATTTTTCTAACACTAGCCTAAGGAGAAATTCATTTGCTATCAGAGTAGTTAGCAGATGGAATTCTCTTCCGACTAACATTAAACTTAATGACACTCTTAACAACTTTAAAAGCCTCCTTGATGCAGATGTAAGTTTTTTAAAGACATAGAATTTGACTTTGATGACTGGGACTTTTCTCATACCAATGTGTATATATATATATATATATATATATATATATATATATATATATATATATATATATATATATATGTAACTGTAACACGCTGCGATTAACACCCCTTGAGCAATAATGACAGATCAATTGTACTCGGAGCACAAGAAAGCCGCGAGACTATACAATCTCCTACCTACCCAATATCAAAGTCTTGTTCCTGCGACGAATACATTCAGATCAAAATCCAGAATGGCTTTGACTTCTACTCCGGATCTCAATGATTTGGCTTTGCTATGCAGTATCAGACAACTTTGCTTACAAAATAAAAGTGAAAGTGGGCAACATATGAGAGTTAGTGTAAGTGCACAGTTCCTTGTGATCGGCACTAAAAAGGAATGCACAGGATGATTCTTTCATTGATTTTGCAACATTAAATAAAATAAAACAGTATATAGTGATATTAGAACATACCAGCACCGACAGAGAACTAGGATCGATGGATGGCAAACCCCAGTCGCCTTTCCAAACATGGATTTGCATCTTGTCTTCATCGTTGTCCCCTGCCATTTTTTGGTCTTAACCTTGACCTTCAACTTCTCGATGCGCAACAATATTTGTTTGCGCGACTATGGGTTGCGCATTAGGAACTTAGTTAATTGGTATACCAAGGAAACCTTCAAGCACTTAGTCATAAGTGACATAGACATGATCATATGAGTAAGAACAGAACTTTGTAATTTTATAACTACATGCTTAACGCGCAGTTATATCCGTGTTTGCGTATCAAAGGTGTTGTGCGGTCATTAACTTATACAGTTCGGCTTGCCCACGTAGAAAGGCGCTAGGAAGATGGGAACTGCAACAAAGACTCTATGTTTTGGAGTCACAACCGTTATTGTTGCTTATCTCTATCTTCGTTGGTATCCAAAATCAGCGCCGGACCTAGATGCTATCGAAAAGCAGGTGGCCCAAGTCTGGGAAAGGGAGATAAAGTACCCAGAAAAACATTTTACCAGGCTGGCAGTCGGGTAAGGAACTGTTGACCCATGAGACCAACAAAGACTATGAGATTAGCCCTTGGGCCTTTGGAATCGAAAGTGCACATTAAAGTTTGTTATTAGTGACTGTGGTTGTTAGCCACCCGTAAAATGCCTAGTGCATTGCAGCGTCAAAACAGTTTCAAAAATGAATAAGTCATCGATGACTACTAAGTTGAACATTGGGAATTGCTTCCAGACATAGGCCTATCAGAAATCGAACAGGCGAAGCCGTATTTTAGAAACCCACCACCATTCTCTTTTTCACCAACCGCTCATGATTTCTTTCCCCCAACCTTTCCTTTATTCATGCTGTATTTGTATTGGTAAACAATATTCGCTCAGACCGAAAACCTGACGGCACAAGCAAAAGTTTCACAAGCCTGTGGATCATAAGCAATATTTGAGCAATCTCAGTTACTCTCGTATCATCACACTTTGTATTTGATCATTAAACTTCTTCCTAAAAGACTGGTTCACTCAAAAACGAGTAGGTCACCAGCGCGATTGTTAGACTATTGCATAAAAGTGGTTCCTTTTTTTTTTTTTTTTTTAATCAAATACCTTGTGCAAAGGAAATCAAAAAAGTACATGCTTAGTGCACCTGGATTTTTGTTGTTGTTTTGTGATGCTGCATTGCTCATTTCTCAGTGCATTTGAAAAAGAAAATCTTAAAAGAAAATTTTATTGCACAGGCCTTAAAACGGCCTTTTGCTGTATCATGTCTCAGGAGTTTTCCAGTTGGGAGTGTCATCTTGCCCCAGTGCACAGCCATCTTGAATTAGACCATAATTAGCACTAAGAATGTGTGCTATATGTGTAGGTGTCATTGACACCATTGGCCGGTAGGGCATGCTCTTTTTCAAGATAGTGATAGTTTTTCAGCTATGTTCAAGATGGTGTGTGTTGGAGTATGCGATTCAGATTGATAACTGATAGATTATCTTACCAGGTACATGATTAAGATGGGTTTTTTTGTTTATCTCCGTGGCCAATGTGCATGTACCTTTGTCTTAGCCTTCTTGCTGGGTATTATCAAGGGCATATTTATAGTCTTGATGAATCCATTTACTTGTTCTGAAACTGAATTGTGTATGTGTCATCAAATTGGTTAATAGACATGTATTCCTGCTCTATCACACAGGTATAGGAAACAAACAAATAAACATGTTAAGAAAACTTCATCTCAGACATGCATGGCAGACCTAGATTCAGTAATACAGACTAACAGAGTGTGCTCTATGCATCAGGTAATTTTTTTTTCTTTTAAGACAATGCGAGAGGCAGTTCAAATGCAAACTTTGATCTTCAGGACCAACGCCAATGTGGATCTGATTGTGTCAGGAGTGGCACTGCTAAAGCAGCTGAAGGTCTCTCCAGGCAAAGAGGGGAACCCCCAAAGTTTGACCAGTCTGAGTGACCTGCAGGAGGCCTTCTCCTTCTTCTTCAGTAAAGGGCGGGCTGCCGAGCGAATCTTCACTGACCCTGCCCTCTACAAGGATGTGGTGAAAACTGTGTTCAGCTTGGATCATGTGGAGGTCAGTCCTGGCACACTTTGTTTGGGTCCAGATCATGTAGCGAACAGGCAATATCAATTTTGTTTTGACTTGAATCATGTTGAGGTCAGTTTCGTGCACATTGTATTTAGGTTTGAATCATGTGGGTGTCAGCCTTTGCACATTTTTTAATATATATAGTCACGCAGAACAGATCCTGCACATTTTAGTTAAGTCTGAATCATATTGAGAACAGTCCTGCACATTCCAGTTAGGTTTGAATCATGTTAAAAAAAAAAAAAAAAAACAGCCCTGTGTCCTACGTTTATGTTTGCTTTATGTAAAAGTCAGTCTCTGCATGTTTTGTTTGGGTTGAAATCATGTGGAACTTGGCCAGTCCAAACGACTTATTCCTTTCAGACTGATAAATATGAACTGTATCATGTCTGCCCTCCCGCCTTGTCCCCAGGCTAAATGTTTACTGTATGATATCAGCTTTCATGAGAGAGTTGGGACTGAGGAAGAGGGAGTGATGGGAGATACAACTGTTTGTATTGAGATGAAGTGCCCCCTTCCTTCGTCGAGGGTTTGAGTGAGATGATGACCCACACTTTGTATGTATTTTGCTGCTCTGGAACTCACTTCTCTACTTTCATTTTCAATGGGCAGGTGAAATTCACTCTTTGAAATGCTGTGTTGTGTCTTTTATCACTCTCATTTGAAGTGCACGGAACATGTTTAGTGAAGAAAAACAAGTGAGCAGCAAAGTCAGGAACTTCAGTCAGCAGTCAGATAGTGCATGATAGGCGAATGTGACCCAGTCACCCACTTCAGTCAGCAATCGGATAGTGCATGATAGGCGAAGATGACCCAGTTAGCCACATCAACATTGCAGCCATACATAACAACACAGTGCATGATAGCTGTTCTGCAACCTATGTCATACAGCACCCAGTCAGTTTTGATTGGAGAGGAAAGGCAGTGAAGGTATGTTTGCCTGTTTGAACATTGTTGTCACATACGCATATTTTGTTCATTGTCTTGAGTTATAAAGAACTCATCATTGGCATCTCTCCAGAGCTGACTTAAATGTGTTAGATGTACTGAGTCATCTTGTGTGTAGAGGAAAGAAAGCAGGGGGATGAACAGAGTGAGGCTAGATTAGATACCTTGCCCAAGCAGTGATCAGTGCACAAGTTGAAACCGTGTTTATGCTCTTCAGACTTTAAAACTGTAAGCAGTTTCAGAAAAAAAAGCAGGTCTTTTGTAATCATACATGTCTATTCAATTCTTTTTATTTCTTGTCAGTTTCTCTGAAAGCAAGCAAACACACGCATATCAACAGACGTTCACTGATAGAAGACGCAAATTCAGCATCATAGAAAACACATTTGCCAAGTACTATACACATGATCATAATGAAAATGCACCCCCCCACCCCCCCCCCCAAAAAAAAAAAAAAAAAAAAAAAAAAAGAACAATCAGTTTTATTTTAGCACTGGTATTCCAACTTCTTATTCTTGCCATACATGCAAGGATGGTCTACTGGCATATTTCTCATCTGATTGTGATATAAAAGAAAAAGAAGTGTAGGTGTTGCTGATTTGTTGAAAAAGAACAACAGTTCAAACAAGGGCAGATTCAAAATGCCACAGCGGTATAGACTACTATGACTGGCACATGTATGCCAAGTCCTGGAGCTTGTAAGTAAAACCTGAAGGAAATAAACACAAAATCTGTACTTGCAGACTGATCACTGCATGGGTAAAGTGTACAGTTGTTGCCCATTAAGATTTCAAATCAGGGTGAAAATACCCCCCATGTAAATTGAAAACAGAGAGATAGGAAGCCTTGCGCAACTGCCTCCACCTCTATTCCAAAGCCATTCTGTCCATCTTGCGGTGTGTGTGTGTGTGTGTGTGTGTGTGTGTGTGTGTGTGTGTGTGTGTGTGTGTGTTCTGAAACCAAAACTACTTCAGTGATACTTTTCTTCCATACCTTTCCCTAACATTTGGAAAGAAAAAAAAAAAGAGGTACATTGTTTTGTAGATGATCTAGATATAGTCATACCAGGCAGCATCTATTTGAAGTGAAACGTGAATCAGAATTCTGATTTTAGAAAAAAGAGGGGGTTAGTTACCGCCAAGGACACAGAAAAATAAAGTACAGGATGAAACACAATGCATCTCGACCTCTTGGGTCTTCTTCAGGCAAGGACAAATAACATTTAGACAATGAAAACAAAGGAGGAGAAACCTCTTTGGTTTTGCCATTTTGAACAGTAAACAAGTAGGGTAACTTTTGCTCTCATAAGAAAACCTAACATAGAGTAACTTTTATTCAAAACTGACAGCCTTTTAAACTTGAATAAAGTCAGACAAATACAAAGACGACCAATCTAATAGTGGGGGTAAAAAGCAAGTGCAGGCCAAAAACTCAACTGTCTTCATAGTAATGACTTGGCAAATATTTGGACTTAAGGAGGAGGGGGGTGGGGGGGGGGGGGGGTGGGGGGTGGAGGTGGGAGGTTGAAGATGGAGAAACTGGAACATGAAATTAAGAAAATATATTATAGATATGAAAACTCTTCACTAGCTGCATAAGGGAACAACGTAATCCCTTTTGAAGGCAGATCTATTTGTATTGCCTGCTCCGAGGCCTTTCGTCCACTGGATCGGAACTCATCAGGGTGACACGGCTGGTTGTGTCTGCGCTCCTGGCGTCAAGTAGAGGCACACCACTGTGCACAGTTTTTAATAACATGGTGTTCTCACCACCAAGGGTGCAAAAAAGAATCCAATAGCACCCCCAAAGCAGCCAGTGAAGGGTAGTAAATGAAACCAAACGAAAGTGTGGGGAGGAAAACAAGTTGCTGAAAAACTAGAGACATTATGTAAACAGTATAAAATGTAGGGGACAATCTTTGAGCCTATGCCTGAGGATCCACCCAAGGATGCAAGGGAGATCAAAAGACAAACACAAAGACGGACAGAAACAAATAACCTTGATTTAATCAAAACAAAATTGGAAATGAAATGAGGCAGGGAACAGCAAACAATAAACAGTAAACAAGTAGGGTAACTTTTGTTCCCATAAGAAAACCTGACACAGAGCAACTTTTATTCAAAGCTGGCACAGCTTTTAAACTTGAATAAAGTCAGACAAATACAAAGACGACCAATCTAATAGTGGGGGTAAAAAGCAAGCATAGGCCAACAACTCAACTGTCTTCATAGTAATGACTTGGCAAAAATTTGGTCTTAGGGGAGGGGGGTGGGGTGGGGGGGGGGGGGTGGGTGGGGGGTTTGAAGATGGAGAAACTGAGAACATGAAAATTAAGAAAACATATTTTAGATTTGAAAACTCTTCACTAGCTGCATAAGGGAACCAACGTAATCCCTTTTGAAGGCAGATCTATTTGTATTGCCTGCTCTGAGGCCTTCTATTTGTATTGCCTGCTCTGAGGCCTTTCGTCCGCTGGATCGGAACTCATCAGGGAGACAGGGCTGGTTGTGTTGTGTCAAAAAGAGGCACACGACAGTCCATAATACTGTGGTGTTCTCACCACCAAGGGTGCAAAAAAGAATCCAATAGCATCCCCAGAGCAGCCAGTGAAGGGTAGTAAATGAAACCAAACGAAAGTGTGGGGAGAAAACAAGTTGCTGAAAAACTAGAGACATTATGTAAACAGTATAAAATGTAGGGGACAATCTTTGAGCCTATGCCTGAGGATCCACCCAAGGATGCAAGGGAGATCAAAGACAAACACAAAAGACAGACAGAAACAAATACAAATAACCTCGATTTGATCAAAATGAAATTGGAAATGAAGTGAGGCAGAGAACAGTAAATAATGAACAGTAAACAAGTAGGGTAACTTGTGCTCCTTTAAGAAAACCTAACACAGAGTAACTTTTATTCAAGACTGGCACATCCTTTTAAACTTTAAAATAAAGTCGGACAAATACAAAGACGAAGGCACAGCCTTTTAAACTTGAATAAAGTCAGACGAAAACAAAGATGAACAATATAATAGTGGGGGGAAAAAGCAAGCATCTTTGTATTTGTCAGACTTTATTCAAGTTTAAAAGGCTGTGCCAGTCTTGAATAAAAAGTTACTCTGTGTTAGGTTTTCTTATGGGAGCAAAAGTTACCCTACTTGTTTACTATTCATTGTTTACTGTTCCCTGCCTCATTTCATTACCAATTTGGCCATTTTGGTTTTGCGCCGAATATGAGAAGATAAGTGATTTCTCATTCTTCGTTTTCACAGTCCTAAATGTTATTTGTCCTTGCCTGAAGAAGACCCAAGAGGTCGAAATGCATTGTGTTTTGTCCTGTACTTTATTTGTCTGTGTCCTTGGTGGTAACTACCTCTTTTTCTGAATGTTGCTTAATGTTCTGCCCTCAGTCACTCCGTTTTGAAACAGAATTCTGGAGATTTTTTGTTTTTCTTTATAAATGAAATTGAAAATAAACAATGTGCTGCTGTAATTTACACCTGTACACTGAGTTGAATATTGTTTTCTATGTGCAGCAACACATTGGGGGGAATGCTGCCTTGATGGCCACGATGGTGAACACCTTGTTTCCTGAGGCCATGGTAAGTGACTGCCTTGTTTCCTGAGGCCAGGGTAAAATGAGTGCCTTGTTTCATGAGCTCAAGGTCAAGTGACTGCCTAGTTTGCTAAGGTCAAGATAAAGTGACTGTCCTGTTTCCTGAGGCCATGGTAAGTGACTACCTTGTTTCCTGAGGCCAGATAAAATGACTACCTGGTTACCTGAGGCCAAGGTAAAATGAGTGCCATGTTTTGTGAGGTCAAGTGACTGCCTAGTTTCCTTAGGTCAAGATAAAGTGACTGTCCTGTTTCCTGAGGCCAAAGGAAAGTGACTGCTTTGTTTCATGAAGAAAAAGTAAAGTGACTGCCTTGTTTCCTGAGGGCAAAGTAGAGTGACTGCCTTGTTTCCTGAGGGCAAAGTAGAGTGACTGCCATGTTTCCTGAGGGCAAAGTAGAGTGACTGCCTTGTTTCCTGAGGGCAAAGTAAAGTGACTGCCTTTGTTCCTGAGGGCAAAGTAGAGTGACTGCCTTGTTTCCTGAGGGCAAAGTAGAGTGACTGCCTTGTTTCCTGAGGGCAAAGTAGAGTGACTGCCTTGTTTCCTGAGGGCAAAGTAGAGTGACTGCCTTGTTTCCTGAGGGCAAAGTAAAGTGACTGCCTTGTTTCCTGAGGGCAAAGTAGAGTGACTGCCTTGTTTCCTGAGGGCAAAGTAGAGTGACTGCCTTGTTTCCTTTGAGCAAAATTCGTGATTGCATTGTTTCCTGAGGCCGAAGTAAAGCAACTGTAAATTGACCACATTGTTTCCAGAGGCCGCGGTAAATTGACCACATTGTTTCCAGAGGCCACAGTAAAATGACTGCTTTGTTTCTTTGGCCAAAGTAAAATGAACTTCTTGTTTCCAGAGGCCAAAGTAAAATGACCGCTTTGTTTCCAGAAGTCAAAGTAAAATTACTTTCCAGAGGCCAAAGTAAAATAATTGCTTTATTTCCAAAATGATTGCTTTGTTTCCAGAGGCCAAGTAAAATGACCGCTTTGTTTCCAGAGGCCAAAGTAAAAATGACTGCTTTGTTTCCAGAGGCCAAAGTAAAATGACCTGTTTGTTTCCAGAGGCCAAAGTAAAATGATCACTTTGTTTCCAGAGGCCAAGGTGAAATGATCATTTTGTTTCCAGAGGCCAAGGTAAATTTATTGCCTTGTTTTCTAAGGGTAGGGTAAAGTGACTGCCTTGTTTTCTTGGCCAACATAAAGTTAATGACTAGTGTCCTGAGCCCAAAGCAAGAGACTGTTTCACTTCCAGCAGCCAAGGTAAAGCAACTGCCTTGTTTCCCAAGGCCAAAGTAGAGTGTCTTGTTTCCTGATTAAAGTGATTGCAGTATTTTGCCTCAGCCAGAGCAAGTGGGGAAAAAAGGTTGTTGTGGATGTTTTTGAGGATTAGTGGTATTAAGATAGTAGTGCACTACAATGGTTCATTTGTATTCTGTATACATAATATAAGCAGACATACTAATGGTACTTGCTTATGTTCACACACAAATCCAGCTTATACCATATGCACTGTCGTGCTTCCAAGCAAGTAAACCTTCTCAAGTGCTTACCACACTGGTATCAACCAGCAGTTGAAGCGCACAATTAGGCCACCCCAGAAATAATTGCTTGCTCATGCACATGTGAGGGGTGTGTGACCTACTAGTGCTGTCGGCTAGTGTGTAGAGTCAATGGGGGCATGGGAAGACTGTGTCTTTCTCTCTCATCCTCCTGACCTAAGCTCACTATTATTTCAAAATTCTTGTTAAGCACTGTCTATTCCCAGATGTGTGGTGGCATCTGCTTTTTTTTTTTTTTTTTTAACTTTTCTTTCTGCCTGTACTCATAATTTTTTTTTTCGTATGTGTGTGCACTGCACATTTCTCTCTCTCTCCAGTTCTGTCTTTCTCTTTTACTTCTATCATTGTCCCACATTCCTCTCTACTCTCTCTCTCTCTCTCTCTCTCTCTCTCTCTCTCTCTCTCTCTCTCTCTTCCTCCCCCACCCCCAATTTTATCCCAACCTTCTGTGTTGTAGGTTTTTAGTGTGTGTGTGTGTGTGTGTGTGTGTGTGTGTGTGTGTGTGTGTGTGTGTGTGTGTGTGTGTGTGAGAGAGAGAGAGAGAGAGAGAGAGAGAGTGTGTGTGTGTGTGTGTGTTTCTTGTGAGAGTTCTCTTTTGTGACTCATCGTGGCTCAGTGCACATGTACACAAAATCTTATTGATGGCTGTGTGTGTGTGTGTGTGTGTGTGTGTGTGTGTGTGTGTGTGTGTTCTTACACATGTAGAGATTTTTTCATTTTTATCAGTTCATGTTTTTTTTTTTTGAAATGGGAGTGGGGACTTGGGGAGAGAGGGTGAGCACCTGATCATGATGTCAAAACTAGTAGAAGCATATAAATGCCAAGCACCATTTTTAAGATTACAACAATGCATGAAATATTCATCTGCTTATCACTTCAGTCATTTCTAAAGTTGAAAAAGAAGACCACATGTTGGTAGCTTTCTTGACTTGAAGTTGAGGCACCTTCTTCTTTCCTAAGTTGTTGTGACAACATATAGACCATGTCTGCTGGTATGAATGTACATGCGGAGGTGTTGGAGGTGTTACTGGTATTCTAATGCATACTTCACATGCACACACACATCCTTTTTGTTGCAAAGACACGCATACATTCACACTCTTTTTCACTTGCACATGTGCTCAAGCATGCTCACAGCAAAACCTTGACATGCATGCGCTCATGACTGGGGCCTCTTGAGTTTTTCACATAGCTACAAATGCACACTTGGTTGCTTGCTGTGTGTGTCTGTATGAAGCATGTAAGTTTTAGCCATTTTTAAAATCATTGGTCAGCCATCTTGAAAAATCCTCAGCCAGAAATACATGGCCAAGATAAAGATGAGCTTTGTAAATGTGTGATGTTACAGCAGTTGAATTCTGATGTTGGAATTACATTGTAAGTATAGGAAATGCCAGTTTACAACTCGTAAATTGCAAAGAAATGTACACCTTCAGGGGAGTGTGACCCTCTGACCCCAACAGGAGGTTCATGTTACTGCTACTCCTGTCCTCAAACCTCCACCACCACACCTCTTCCATGTCCTCACATGGCACTGAGTTTTTCCCATCAGTGTTTATGGCTGTTTTCAGGCATGGTGTGTGTAACAGGTGTGTTGATGTCTTTGTATGTTTTCATTTCATTTGTGGACCAGCCACATCCTGCAGTCCATAGCTGGAGAATATTTTTTGTGTGTGTGTGTGTGTGTGTGTGTGTGTGTGTGTGTGTGTGTGTGTGTGTGTGTGTGACGCGTGTTATGTGTGTGTGTGTGTTTATGTATGTGTGTGTGTGTGTGTGTGTGTGTGTGTATTTGTCTGAGTGTGTGTGTGTGTGTGTGTGTGTGTGTGTGTGTGTGTGTGTGTGTGTGTGTGCGTGCGTG
This sequence comes from Conus betulinus, assembly GCA_016801955.1. Lineage (NCBI taxonomy): Eukaryota > Metazoa > Mollusca > Gastropoda > Neogastropoda > Conidae > Conus > Conus betulinus. The sequence goes on from JADBJO010002551.1 coordinate 124,192, forward strand.
CGTGCGTGTGTGTGTCCGTGTGTGTATGTGTGCAGGGACGTGAAAAGTTTGTGGAAAAAAGCATTAATGTGCTTTTTCATTTAGAAAACCACAAATGAAACAAACATGCTTCTGCATTGCATTGACATAGATAATGGCCATTTAAGAGAGTCAAGGATTGGCAGTTCACGTGTAATGCATTCCCTCGTCTGGTTATTGTAAGGAATGTTTTTTGTCAGCTTAGCTTGGACTACTTTGGTTGCTCAGCATTTCATCATCTACAGAAAACTTTACCTCTTTCACATACGTATGTGTGTGTATGTGTGGGAATGTATGTTAGTGTGTGTGTGTGTGTGTGTGTGTGTGTGTGTGTGTGTGTGTGTGTGAGAGAGAGAGTATGTGTATGCGTGTTAGCGTGTGTGTTGTGTGTGTGTGTGCGCGCATGCATGTGTGTGTGTGTGTGTGTGTGTGTGTGTGTGTGTTCACAGGTTCAGTTTGTAGGCCCCGTGGGTCCCATCTACAGAAGCTGATGCCAGGCAACATTTCTGTGCCAACCTCCAGCCTGGTGGAGCAGGACGAGTTCCACCTCATCATGGAGTACAAGGTTGGTCCTGCGTGGATGGAGGCAACAGTCTGTGGGTGGGGGCATGGTTGTGTGCATGTAGTCCTCCTGTAGCAGGCCAGTATGTGTTGCGCAGCATCTTCTCATTCAGAAGTCTGTCCTATTGAGACAGAAGTGAACGCAGTGACCCTAGTCTTTTGTCTTTGAAAAATTCATATATCATCTGAAAAGATTTGTGCATCTTTTTGTTAAGATCCAAAAAAAGAAGAAAAAGACAGAAAAAAGATGGAAAATCTTTGTCAGGTTTACAGGGGTAAAATGCACATACTGCTTTCTTTTCTTTTATATTTAATCAGTGTTTCTGTGAATGTATTTGTGCGATTACAGTACTTTGGCTGCCAGTGTGTTGTGCTTGTTAGAAAGGGGTGAGTGATTGGATGGGGATTAGGTTAGAATACAAAGAAAAAAGTGGCATGTGTTGACTGAACTGAAAAAAAGAAAGATTTTGTTCTTCACCCAATTCTGTGTCAAGTCTGACCCCTCCGTCCCATCCTGTTTTTCATCCTGCCCCCATGTTTTTCTTCTTTTCATTGTGGTTGTGTCTGCCATGTCCACACAGTTGGCATTAGTCCCTCACTGCTCATCCCTCTACACACCACATCCCAGCGGAGCTCAGGCTGTCTCAGCACCAGCAGTCCTTAGGGAGGTCCTAGTGTCAGACCTGTTAAAGCAAACTCACCTGATAAACCAGCCCATCTGATTATTTGTTTTTGTAATGTTTTTGGAGTCACATCTTTCTTACCTGTGTGTGGGCCGTTCTCTTGGGCCATTCATTATGATTACTACATATACAGATAAACACAGGGCTCCCACTTCGCAATTTGGGGGATTTCAGCGAAAAGTTAAATTGAGGATCTGCAAAAGAAAAAAATTTCTCAGAAAAAAAAAAAGGGGGGGGGGGGGGGGGGGGGGGGGGGGGGGGGGGGGGTGCAGTCTGCTGCAAGTTGCTGCTTGATACGCTAGCAAACAACACAGACATTCACAGAATGTCCTGTTAACTTCCACACCAGGGCAGGCAGTAGCCATTTTTACTACCTGAAGGCCAAACAATGGGACTGACGACCTGTTGGCAAGATGAGGAAAAAGTGAAAGGCACTGACAAACGCTGTACAAACAGAGAGTCCTGGTTGTTGCTGCACCTTCATGTTTGACACACACTATTCAAAGTTCAGTCTTGCCTCAAACTGATTCATTTTGACACCAAGTTTTTAACATGTTTTGTCTGGGTGTGGGTAGACACACCTGCTGGAACTCCCCACTGCCCCAGTCCCAGCCTCTCCTCCCCACAATTTCAGGGATTGCTGTTTTTTCCCCAGCAGGAGCCCTGTATATGAAAAAGAAACATCATTTGATTTTAGGCCCAGTCTTAAACAACAAATGATTTTTTCTCTTTCTGTGTCGCTTGCTGTTCTTCTGCTGACCACCCATGTCACCGTTCATGAGATTGTTGTGTAAGCATTTAATCTGTTGTGTAAGCTTTTAATCTGTTGTGTAAGCTTTTAAACCTGTTGTGTAAGGTTTTCATCCTGCTATTAAAGTTGTCACATGTCCTCTCTTGGGATGATGTCTAAACATTACAGCAGTGTGTATGTGTATTTTACTTTCCTGTCATCCAACCCACAGGCTCATGATGGCCTACTTTCTCATGTGCAGGCAAGATTTTTCATGCATGCCTTTACCAGTGTCACCCTGTGTGAAGCCGCATCCAAATGACTGGGAGAGAATTTGAGTCTACACAGACATTAACTCTGAAGAGAATGCTGCTTCCAGTGTAATGATTCATCACCATCGTAATGGTTGTGGTGGTGGTGGTAGTAGTAGTAGTAGTAGTAGTAGTAGTAGTAGTAGTAGTAGGAGAAGGAGGAGGAGCAGCTGCAGCAGTAGCAGGAGCAGGAGCAGTGTACTATTAAGTTCTTTTTTTTTTTTCTAAATAAATAGAAACATATTTCACTTATTTCAAAGTATTCATTCTAAGGTCCTTTTCATTCTTAAATGGAATAGGTTGACAATGTAGTGTAAACTTAATAAGTTCCATTTGTGCCTATGAAGAGATTCTTCTGAGTATGGCAGTAAAAGCTAATACATGTGCATGCATGTGCGCACGCTCACACACACATATAAAAACACATGTACTCAATACACTCATGCACAACGCACATTCTCTCTCTCTCTCTCTCTTTCTCGCTGGCTCATGCATGTGTGCATGCATGAATACACACATTCACACTCACACACACACACATGCTCCTACTCACACACACACACACACACACACACACACACACACACACACACACACACACACACACACAACACACACACACACACACACACACACACACACACACACACACACAGCATCTTGCCCACCTCACTGTATATACCATTGCCATGATTGGACCAGATCGGAGAGACCTGGGGTGGGCTGCAGGCCCCTGTGGCCAATCGTTTCATCTGCAGCTACGACGCCTCCAACCTGGCCATGACCATGGCTGAAACCTTCTTCACCAGCCTGCCAGACTTTGCGCCAGACCTCGTCATCCTATCGGGGCTCCACCTGCTGGAGGGGCTGCCGCTTGACATCTTTCAGAAGCGGATCGACGTCCTGGCGTCGGGGCTGAAACAAGTGGAGCGTGGAACGCCCGTGCACTTGGAGTTTGCCAGCATGGCCAATGTGGGATGCATGAAGTCCATTTTGGAAAAGGTACAGGACAGGGGTGGGTAGGGAACACTCTGATGTTGATGCAGTGTTTGTGTGGATGCAGTGGATGAGTCATCAGACTGTCAGATTCGCCCATTTGAAGGGGATGAAGATTAATCTGGAAGGTGTTTGATGTGTCACAAACGAATTGCTTTTCGTTTTTTTTCTTTCTTTTACTTTTTTCTCTTTTTTTTTAAACAGAGTTCTTCTGTTTTCCCCCTCACCCATCATTTCTGGGTAAAGCACCCTTTCTTGATGTCAGGCTGCTGAAGATGACTGACTTTTTCTGTCATTTACACTGGCAGTCTTGACAGGAACAGAATGTGTACAGAGAGATAGAGAGTGTTAAGAGGGAGAGCATCTGTGCAAATGGAGATTTAAAAGGGAAGGAGTCTGTACAAGCAGTTCTAGTGAGGAGGGAATCTCTACAGACAGCCTTTACTATCACTGTGATGTCAAAACTTGCTGTCTTTAAAAGGGATCTTCCTGTGTTGCTTTCCTGATGGCAGTGCCAGATTCTTCCTAGAAAGATACACATTAAAGTAGCATTTTTCTCCAAAGAGCAGCAGCTAACACATGAACAGGTTATTTTTCAAATGTTATTGATGATGAGTTTAAATGGAGTTAGTAAAATGAGGCTTGAAATTTGTGACTTACAGGTGGTGCCTTATGTGACGTCTCTGGGCCTGAATGAACAGGAGCTGGCCTTCACCTCCATCGCTATGAACGGTCGCCACAGCAACCATCTGGAGCACTGGGAGGGTCAGCCGCCCATCCATATCATGGGCGACCTCGTGCACTGGCTGCTGGACAACTTCGGCAAGTCCGCCGCCCGCCCTGACTCAAGACTGACTCGCGTCCATTTCCACTCCCTCACCTTCCACATTGTGGGCGTGCATCGATCTCACTGGCACAACGTCCAGTTGGCCACCATGGCAGGCACTCGTATAGCAGGATTGCAGGCCTGTGATATCAAACATTTGGACCCAGACTTGGTGGATTTGAGAATCCCGCTGGAATTTCAGCTGCATTCAGGTGACAATTTGCGGCACTTTGACGCTGCCCACCCAGCGTATTCATGGTCGATAGGGGAGTTTGACTTTGTGTTCAGTCCTGTGATGGTTTGTAAGAATCCAATCAAAACGGTGGGGTTAGGGGATGCTATTTCAGCCACTGGTTTAATGTTTTCGCACTTCTCTCTATAGGAGTGCATGAAGAGTATGAATATGTTAGTATTCTGTGTGTGTTAGAGATTATGTTGTTTTCACCTTTTTTCTCTTCAGGAAAATAACATACTCTATCCAGCATTACCAGTTCAAGCCCTGTTTGTGTTGGCATTGTGACGATGAATGTAAGAAAGGGTGACTGGTTCACTATGTCCACCAGAATCTTCCAAACCAATCATCATACAATGTTGTGTCCAGCCGAAACAAGTGTTGTGAACATGATCACTGCCTCTTGCTGATTGTGACTGTGTCCTTTTCCCATCAGTTTGCTCTTCCTTCTTTCACTCACTGCCCTCTTCTCTCTCTCCTTCCTGTCGTGACCTTCCTCAGCCCACTCCCTCCCATCCGCACCACCTCATCCCATGCCAATATTTTTAAAAAAAAATCTTCTGATAGTGAGATTTTTTATCATTCTTACTGTGTTTTAAGGGATACACAGTGACATAGTGTAGAGATTTGATTTGTGTAAGTGGATTGGTAGATTACGTTTTCTTGTTTACAAGTGAATGTTACTCTGTTAGTGTGGCATATACAAGTTTGTGTGTGTGTGTGTGTGTGTGTGTGTGTGTGTGTGCGCGCACGTGCTGCACTTTGTTTTTCCATGTGCCTTCATCTGTGGCTTTTGTGTTAACACATCCCAGTTGTAAACAGAAATGTGGGGGACAACTTTTCAGACTGGCAACTATTCTATGTGCGTTTGCAACATGCAGCTCTGAGCATTTGTGCTCAGGATCTGTTGGTTTCCTCTGCACCTGTGTGATACTGTTTTTTTTTAAATTTTTTATTCTGATTACATACATTCTGTTTATATGCATGCGAGTGTCTTTGTTAGATGAATTTGTTGATAGATTGTGTGCACTCGTGGATGTCAGTGTGTACATTTGTACTTTTAGTGTTTGTCAGTACTGATGGGTTTGTCCATGTATGTACACATTATTGTGGTGTGAAGTGTCCAGTTAGACTGACATGAATCAATACAAGAGTCATGTTCAGCAGCACAGGAACTCTCAGGCATTTATGATGAATTGTATTGATATGTACAAAGAGAATTATTTTCATGTGATAATGAAAACATTACTGAGCAAGAACATGGTACATTAGTAGACTGAGGGACGATGAGGAACCCTGATTCTGAGAATGAAAGGTGATAAAATGGTAAGAAGCTCCACGTTGGTGTCGGCTTGGAATTCCTTGTTACATGAACAAAAATGGTGCTGGAAAATGCAAAACTGTAGACAGGAGATAGCACTGTCCTGTTTATGGTGCAGACAGAATTGATCGTGAGCGGTGGGTAGAGAGCTCATGGCGATGTCCTTTTATTGGTTAAAGCTGCACAAAGAAAGAGCATGATGATACATTGACTGATGGTACTAAGTGATGAGAAGGGGCTGGTATACTGCACACAAGTCGTCTTAAATCACAACAGAGGTTTACAAGGTGCTGTCAGTGGCATTGATGAAGAAGGGTAGATGATATCAAAGGACAGGACACAAGAAACTTGTGTTTCCACTTCATAAGGAATTTAGTTCAAGTGTTTCTCAGTGAATTATGGTTGCCATGATTTACTTGATGAGAAGTGAGCAGAGAGATGAAGACGATGTATTTTCTTAAGAATGGCAACCAGGGGTCAAGGTTGATTGGAGGGGGTCAGGAAGAAAATCTCTCTGGGTTTCTGTGGTATGTATTTGGGGTATGGTTTCTCAGCCAGGTCAGTATGATCATAATGTACTTTAGGGTGGGTCTGGTTGACAACCTTGTTCCGAGACATCAACTGGAAGATTTCGTATTGAAAACCTGCTAATGAAATTATACCTCAGTTCACAGAAATTTTCATGCAAGTTATCAGCATTCCTCGTTTTCTTGCTCTCTGGCTTTCTCTTCTTGGTCCTCAAAGCATTATTGAATCTTAGTATGCTATCAAACAGTCTGAATTATAACGATACATGAGGTTACATTGTTTCTGCCATGCTAGTTATAATTGTCCCAGCGGTTAAATGGTTGGACACAAACAGGGTCACAAGAGTTCAGTCTACAGGGGGTGAAAAATAAGGATGTAGAGGGGTGCCAGTGTCTTCCTTTCTACAGGAATGAAAATGAAAACGATAACATAGGAGTGCTGGTGGTGGTTACTTTTCCAGGAAGGTAGGGAAGCAGGATATATAGGGGTGCTTATGGCTGTTACTTTTCCAGGAAGGTAAGGAATCAGGATATATAGGGGTGCTAGTGGTAGTTACTTTTCCAGGAAGGTAGGGAAGCAGAATATATAGGGGTGCTAGTGGTTGTACTTCACCTGGAATGAAACGGCTTCCAGATTTGTTCTGTGATTGGCCAGCCAGAGAGAAGCGGGTATCGCTTTGGTCAAGGCAAATTGGACCACATGGGTAAAAACTAGTGCAGAAAACAAGAATACCATGAAGTCTGTGCTTCAAGTGGTATCAGAGTTATAGACACTATCCTTACCCCTCCCAGCTGTTGACATTATAGACACATAGTCATTACTCCTCCCAATGATGATATTTATAGACACTATCCTACCCCCCTTGCTTGTTTTTATAGGCTCTGTCCTCACCCTTCCCAGTGGTTGATACAAAAGACATGGCCATCACTCCTCCCAGTGATGGTGTACAGACATCCTTACCCTACCTCTGCTGTTTTTGTAAACTTTCCGTGCCCCTCCCAGTCGTCATTTCTATGGATACTATCTTTACCCTCCATTTCTTACTTTTCCTTTTTCCCTTTTTTTTAAAAAAAATTGGTTCTGGCCTTACTTTTCCTGGTTGTTGTTTTCACAGATATAATTCCTACCCTTCTTCTTGATGTTTTTTTTTTTTTTTTTTTTTTTATAGAAACTATCCATACCACTCCCACTTGTTTTTACAGACTCTGTCCTTAACCTCTGGTGTTTGACACTATTGTGCTTATTTTTACAGACACTGCCTTTACCCCTCTTAGTGGTAGTATTTATAGACACTATCCTTACCCCTCTTAGTGGTAGTATTTATAGACACTATCCTTACCCTTCCTGGTGGTAGTATTTTTATAGACACTATCCTACCCCTTCTGGTGGTAGTATTTATAGACACTATCCTTACCCCTCTTAGTGGTAGTATTTATAGACACTATCCTTGTCCCTCCTTGTGGTAGTATTTATAGACACTATCCTTACCCCTCCTGGTGGTAGTATTTATAGACACTAGCCTTACCCCTCCTGGTGGTAGTATTTATAGATACTATTCTTACTCCTCCCAGTGGTAGTATATATAGATACTATCCTTACTTCTCCCAGTGGTAGTATTTTTATAGATACTATTCTTACTCCTCCCAGTGGTAGTATAACTATTCTTACTCCTCCCAGTGGTAATATATATAGATACTATTCTTACTCCTCCCAGTGGTAGTATTTATAGATCTATCCTTACTCCTCCCAGTGGTAGTATTTATAGATACTATTCTTACTCCTCCCAGTGGTAGTATTTATAGATACTATCCTTACTCCTCCCAGTGGTAGTATTTATAGATACTACTTTTGCTCCTCGCAATGGTAGTATTTATAGATACTATCCTTAGTCCTCCGAGTGGTAGTATTTATAGATACTGTCTTTACTCTTCCCAATGGTAGGCCTAGTATTTATAGATACTATCTTTACTCCTCCCAATGTACTATTTATAGATACTATCCTTACTCCTCCCAGTGGTAGTATTGATAGATTCTATCTTTACTCCTACCAATGGTAGTATTTATAGACACTATACTTACTTCTGGTGGTTGTATTTATAGATTCTATCCTTACTCCTCCCAGTGATAGTATTTATAGATATCTTTACTCCTCCCAATGGTAGTATTTATATACTATTCTTACTCCTCCCAGTGATAGTATTTATAGATAATTTCTTTACTCCTCCCAATGGTAGTATTTATAGACACTATACTTTCTCCCGGTGGTAGCATTTATAGACACTATCCTTACTCCTGGTAGTATTTATAGATTCTGTCCTTACTCCTCCTAGTGTAGTATTTATAGACACTATCCTTACTCCTCCCAGTTGTCATATTTATAGATACTATCCTTACTCCTCCCAGTGGTAGTATTTATAGATACTATCTTTACTGCTCCCAGTGGTCATACTTATATACTATTCTTACTCCTCCCAGTGGTAGTATTTATAGATACTATCCTTACTCCTCCAGTGGTAGTATTTATAGATGCTGTTCTTACTCCCCCCAGTGGTAGTATTTATAGACACATTCCTTACTCCTCCCAGTGGCAAGTACTTGTAGATACTATCCTTACCTTTCCAGGTTGTTGCTTTTATGAATGCTATCTTTACCCTCTCCCCATCCCCCACTGCTTGTTGTTTTTACTGACACTGTGTTCATTCCCCCCGTCAGTCTCCCTAATTCTTTCTGTCGCATAACATGTTGAGTGGTGGTCAGGGTGCCAGTCTTTCACAGGAGACAGTAGAGCAATAGAGCACTGTGCTGTGCACACAGCAGAGGTTAACTCCCCACAGTTCTGTTCACACGTTCATGTGTCTCCCCGACTCTCTAAAAACTGTTAGGACGCACTCAAAATTTGTGCTGAAATTGACGAAACGCACTTCTACGGAACTAATGTAGTTTGAAATTTTAACAAGTTTTGGCATCACCAGTTTTTGGCATTGCATTATAGTGTCTGTGCAAGTTGAGTTTTCACTTCCAACTTTGTAAATACCTTTACAGGAAGGTGGGATATAACAAAGTCAGCAGTTTCCAGTAGCCCCATGTGACTTGTTTAATATTTTCCATAGCATCACATGTCCGAGTGTGTGCAGGTGTGTGTCACAGATTTATGTCTGTTAATGATTCATTTAAAATGAACGCCCCTCCTCCCTGCCCTCCTACCCCCATTGCCCTATTTTGGTTTTTTCTTTTGCATATATACTGCAAGTGGGACACCCTAGAATCTTACAAGAACTCTTTAGTGAGGACCCCAGGGACACCCTCAGTGAACTTGCTACAGGAAGCCCCAACAGCAGGGACATTGTCATCTTTAGAGATATGAAGTTAAGTCCATGTCGATAGGCAGATGCAGGTAGATGAGGAAAAGAGGAACAGCAGCATGGGGGAATCAGGGTTAAGGTGATGTGCTTTACTCATGGAAGGGAGCCTCGTCCAGTGTAACATGCAGATATGGCAGGATGAGAGTTACGATGAAGAAATTTCTGTCATTCACATGTCCATAGGGCGATGAAGAAATTTCTATCATTCACCTGTCCCATTAGGACAATCAGATCAGCATCATGTGTTTTGCTGATCAGGATGTAATAATCAGTTCCTTTGACTGAATTTTTGAAATGTCATCATGTACTCTTGGAGATGGATTTTTTTGCTTTGATCATTTGATGGCATGATTCATGTCATTGTGTTTCCTTGCAGTGGGCTGGGTGTTCTTATTGTTATAACCTTTTTGGGAATAGGGATGTTTAACATTTTTCCTAACTCATATATGTGTTTTGTGGGGAAACCATTAACAATAATTATAAATGACATTGAGGAAGGACAACAGGAGCGTGTGCGTGTGTGTGCGTGAGAGAGAAAGAGTGAATGAGTTTATGAAAAAAGAAAAAAGAATTATGTTTGAGTAAGTAAAAAAAAATATATATATATGTGTGTGTGTGTGGGGGGTGGGGGGGGGGGGGGGGTGAGATTGCATGCAAAGTCATGGATGCTTGTTCAAATTTTGATTTTCAACTAAATTGTGTTCAGTACATAACAGTTCTGATAGTATTACCTCAGAGCGTAAATGCATACACCTCGAAATACAAATAAAGATCATGGAAATCAATGTTGTTCAGAAGTATATTTATTTCATACACAGTATTATTGTTGATAATACTGTTCTTCGGTATTATTTTAAGCAGATTAACTCTGTTCATATTAATTGTGATTTTAATCATGAAAATTATTACAAGAATGCACTTGTTACTTTTGTTGTAATTGATAGCGATTTTAATCATGAAAATTGTTATAATAATGGTCGTATTACTTTTGTTGTAATTGTTATACCAATCAGTTACCACATTACTATTTCCAGAGACCATTACTGTTTCCATTTCACTGTCACTTTGTTGTATGGATGTTGTCTTGGCATAGTGTTATTTGTAATGTTGACTCATCCTGATGCATATCGAAAGCAGAGAACCTTTGGTTCTTGACCTGGCTGGTACGACTTCGGGACAGGGTCGACACCTGGTGATTAGCATATTATACACACTACTGTCACGATACCTATATGAATGCCAGAATGGAGACCTTTTTCTTCCCCATCTGAGGTGAGTTCAGATTGATCAGAAACAAACAAAAAGGCAGCTAAATACTTGTCCACTTTCATTCCCATTATATCACACGAACATCTCGGCATGTATTAACCATCCCTCTGTCCTCCTCCCCTCTCACATAAACACACAAAACACATACACACAAAACACACAAGGTCATGCTTCTAGTATGATCCAGGAAGAAAAAGTAAGAGTTTGGTTTTAAGTAGTGGTAGTTTTATTCATAGATAAAATGGGCAGAGCAGCCAAAATGTTTGTGATTGACTTTTTTCTCTCTTTTAATTGCATAATATGTAGTAAATCCATGATTTAAGAAACTGCATATTTACACGTTGAACATTATGTTGTCGAAATGTTCTAATTTCTAAGTGTCAGTTATTCATTTACTGCTTTTATGTAAGCTAAAGAAGAAGAAAATGAAATGAAATAGACCTGAACAAAATATGACAGTCTTATGTGAAAATGTTTTTACTTTAGCAATTCACATTCATTGAGGACTTCATGTTATTTACTTTGACCATTGGTAAACTCAGTCCAGTATCCTGAGACAGGTCTGCTGAATTTTGGATTGACAAGGGGAGATCAATTGGCACTGAAAAGCAGAATCTGCATCACACGACTGTCAGAGAGACTATTCACTAGTCAGTCTGACCCAAGGTTTGACTGGCTTCAAACAAAAATATTTGACCCAACAATTTCAGTTTAAACATACTTTAGCTGTAGTATAAACTGTATCTTCTCCATGAGTATGGAGAAGTAGTAACTGTTTGTCTTGTTGTCTGTGTTATGTTTGCCTTGTTAATTTGGCTTTGTTTTACCAAGAATGCATCACTGTAACCAGGGCAGCTTACAGCTGAAAGTAAAATGTCAAACTGACTTCTTTGTCTGTTGCTTCTTAGAAAATTTTTCATTTAATTATCATTTTAGTTATTTATCTATTTATTTTTAGGGGGGGGGGGGGGGGGGGGGGGGGGGGGGGGGGCTAAGGATACAGTGTGCAAGGTCTATCTCTGTGTGGTTGATGTGGCTTAAATAAAATCCAAATGTGACTGTGTGCGAAGGCTCTCTTTGTATGGTTAACAGGTCTACAATAAAATCTTAATATAACACTGTACCATGCTTGTTTTTGTTGTAAATGTAGTTCACTGTTTGTCAGAGACAACTGTATCGTTTAAGACTTGCCTGCCCTTCCTTCTTACTTGCCTATTCTGATCCAATCTGCTCCAACAGCATCTATTTATCATAACTTAGCCTCAGAGACAGCATGAGTTAGCACATCTCCACACAGCAAAACAATCTGGCATGCGCAGAGAGACTTCACGGTCACAAAAAGAAGGCACACACCACAGCAACATAGAAAAAAGTTTACACAAATATAAAAGTTTATGGACAGGGTCACATGTACTCAGTAACAATTTGCTGTAATGCCAGTGTTCATATCCCTTGACAGTATGTCTGAACAAATGAAAAAAAAACAAGTGCACGCCATTGTTCTATGCTTTTATTATCCCATTCTTGCATTTTAGTCTTACACCAACCATACTGCCACCTCCGCAAGTATGCCGATTTACACAATGTATACAAAGATAGCACGCACACACACATACTCCACATATCACACGTTTGTTCCAGCACATGCATTCTGATCATGAAACCTTGAAGCTGTACATGAAAAATAAACGTCAAAATTACCACACCTTGTATATGTACATAAAACTATGGTGTACATTAATTCAAAAGTCGAACACATGTCCATGTGCTATCACACACTGCCATAAAGACAGGCACATTGATCAATCAAACTGCTGTATACAGACACACTTCTACACATACTACACCCTCCCTACCACACATCATGAACATACCCATCATAGACATTAGGACACAGTTACTCACACACACACACACACACACACACAAAGAGCAAGTTTCCATCTCCGCCTTGCAGACTACACCAGGTCACTACGTAGACTCTGTGGCTTTGCTGTCTGCGTGCGACCTCTTGTGTTTGAGGATCTCTGTGCCGTCAGTCTCAGAGACTTGTTGCAGACATCACAGTGGTGCATCTTCTTCAGGGGATTGGCACTTCCTGAGTCTTCATCTGTTTTTCTTCCTGAGATCCTGCTGGACAAGGTGAATGTTCCAATGTATTTCGGAAAATCTTCTTCCTACCCTACTTCTAAGTGCAGTGTTGTTCAGCTGTTCTAACCACTGATGCTAATTAACAATCATACCGTGCTCTCATGCACACACACACACACACACACACACACACATACCCACACACACATCCTTCCTAACAAATCACCATAAGCCCACTAACTTTTTATCCTCACAAACCGCCACAAGCACATCCATTTTTCTCCTCACAAACCGCCACAAGCACATCTACTTCTTTCCTCCTCACAAACCGCCACAAGCACAGCTAATTTCTTTCCTCACAAACTGCCACAAGCACATCTACTTCTTTCCTCACACACTGCCACAAGCACATCTACTTCTTTCCTCACACACCGCCACAAAGCACATCTACTTCTTTCCTCACAAACCACCACAAGCACATCTACTACTTTCCTCACACACCGCCACAAGCACAGCTACTTCTTTCCTCACAAACTGCCACAAGCCCATCCATTTCTTTCCTCACAAACTGCCACAAGCACATCTACTTCTTTCTCACACACTGCCACAAGCACCTCTACTTCTTTCCTCACAAACCACCACAAGCACATCTACTTCTTTCCTCACAAACCACCACAAGCACATCTACTTCTTTCCTCACAAACTGCCACAAGCCCATCCATTTCTTTCCTCACAAACTGCCACAAGCACATCCATTTCCTCACAAACCACCACAAACACATCCATTTCCTCACTAACCGCCACAAGCACATCCATTTCCTCACAAACTGCCACAAGCACATCCATTTTCTCACACAAACCACCACAAGCACATCTACTTCTTTCCTCACAAACCACCACAAGCACATCATTTCCTCACAAACCGCCACAAGCACATCCATTTCCTCACAAACCACCACAAGCACATCTACTTCTTTCCTCACAAACCACCACAAAGCACATCTACTTCTTTCCTCACAAACCACCACAAGCACATCCATTTCCTCACAAACCACCACAAGCACATCCATTTCTTTCCTCACAAACCGCCACAAGCACAGCGACTTCTTTCCTCACAAACCGCCACAAGCGCAGCGACTTCTTTTCTCACAAACCGCCACAAGCACAGCTACTTTTTCCCTCACAAACCGCCACAAGCACATCTGCTTCTTTCCTCACAAAACCGCCACAAGCACATCTGCTTCTTTCCTCACACACTGCCACAAGCACAACTATTTCTTTCCTCACAAACCGCCACAAGCACATGTACTTCTTTCCTCACACACTGCCACAAGCACATCCATTTCTTTCCTCCTCGCACATCATTACAAGCTGCATATTTCCTTCCTCACGTCTCTCACCATGAGCCCATACACTTCTTCATCACAAGCCTTACATCTCACCATGAGCCCATACACTTCTTCATCACAAGCCTCACATCTCACCATGAGCCCATACACTTCTTCATCACAAGCCTCACATCTCACCATGAGCCCATACACTTCTTCATCACAAGCCTTACATCTCACCATGAGCCCGTACACTTCTTCATCACACAAGCCTCACATCTCACCATGAGCCCATACACTTCTTCATCACAAGCCTCACATCTCACCATGAGCCCATACACTTCTTCATCACAAGCCGATATTTCTGACTAATCACCACAAGCCGACACACATTTCTCACAAACCACCACAAGCACATACATTTCTCTCCTCACAAATCACCACAAGCCAAGATGTCTTTTCTCACACATCACCACAAGCCAACACATTTCTTCCTCATAAATCATAAGCCCACACATTCCTTTCCTCACAAATCACTATAAGCCTACACATTTCTTTTCTCACAAATCACCATAAGCCTACACATTTCATTTCTCACAAATCACCACAAGCCCACACATTTCTTTGTACACTTTGGCAATTCTGGAGGCTGGCATGTACAGTGTCTGACTACTATCTATGCGTGTCCTGTCTGGCATGCTTCTAACGCACATACACACGGTGATGCTGATGCCAGCCACAGTCCTCACCTGCAGGCAAAGGATCATCGTGCTGACAGCTCTCCTCATGCTGCAGTCGCTCCAACACCGACACGATCATCGACTGCCGGCAGTGGGGACATGTCCAATGTCGCTGCATGTGGGACGTGTACTCCCCCCATACGCTGGCTGATGACTCATCCAGCAGGCTGTGGGCATAGGACAGAAAAGGACTGTGGTATGTGCTGCATATATCAGGTTGTTTGTTGAACAACAGGAATATAGTAGCTAAGAATGGTCAAGGACCAGCTATTACGTTTTAGCAATCCTCAATAGAAATGAAGAGAGTTGACACAAACGACATGATCTGGACCCTTATTCCATGACTTTTCCATCACCTAGACCATAATTCCATGACTTTTCCATCACCTAGACCATAATTCCATGACTTTTCCATCACCTAGACATAATTCCATGACTTTTCCATAACCTATACCATAATTCCATGACTTTTCCATGACAAGGACATAATTTCATGCCTTGTATGATAATTACATGACTTTCCAGACCTGACTTTTTTTTTTTTTTCTAATTCTCTGACCTCCCATTTTTTTCATGAACCGGGTGAACCCTGGTCACATCAAAAACGTAAACACTGATTCACCACACATGGATGAGGATGGAAAATCAACACAAGCCACCCCAGAATGATTAAACAGTGAGAATACAATTAATGATTCTAAAGACTTTCATTTAGGCCTGGGTCAACCTAACAGAGTTCTACTCTATGCTGGATTCTTTCATATGTCCTGATATCAATCAGGCTTGGGAGATACTGACACCCTGCAGTGAGCAGTGACTGACCAGTTGTAGGTGAGGTAGGCATTGACCTGACAGCCGCCCTTGACAGGGTGTTCCTGCACCGCCTCTCCTGCCTTCAGGAACATCTTCATGCCAGCTGACAACTGAGCCTCTGAAACAAGTTGTCCACATGGAGGTAATCTGAACTGATGACAACACCGATACCCAGAAATACAACTGCAGTAACTCAAATCTTGCATTATTTAAGAGTGGGCCAAATACTATGAAGGTAGAGGGAGTAAGGGATGAACAGAACTTGTACAGCACAGCAACATATCCCTTGTGAAGCACCTGCTACCCGCTCTCCATTAGATGTTATGTGTTGTCATACGCATAACGCAACCAAGTCCCTATCACATTATCCTAAAAATAAACATGCTATAATTGAAATACTTGTACATTAATTCAGCTCGCAGTGTATTTTGTGGGCATAAATAATCATTTTTTTTTTTACGTGTCCTGTGATATTTAATTTTCAGACTAACAGCAGTTGTGTTTCTGTGGGCATAAACAATCAATTTTTTTACGTCTCCTGTGATATTTAATTTTCAGCGACACTCAAACACACTTGTATACATACTTTCATTTTCACATCTCTCTCCTGTTGTTGTTGTTGTTGTGCTGTTGTTCTACAATTGCCTTGGTCTCATTTCATATATAATCAACATGCAGACGACGCCTCCGCTGGCTAGGTCATGTCTTGAGATTACCCTCGTCAAGACCTGCGAATCAGGCCATTAAATGGACCCCAGCAGGCCAGAGAAAAAAGAGGACGACCCAGGGTGAGCTGGCGACAGACAGTGGAGAGACCTCAGACTCATCGACAGAGGATGGAGTGACACCAGCAGACTGGCTGAGGACTGTCCACAGTGGAACACCTTGACTGCCTCATGCATCGCATGATATTGGAGCATCTAAGTGAAGCTAGGCTAATATGCATTCTAATTCTCTCTTGTATGCAAAGACACAAATACAGATTTATTTTGACGTATAACATCTGATAGAGAGCGGGTAGGAGGTGCTTCACAAGGGATATGTTGCAGTACTGTACAAGTTATGTTTATGACTGACTCTCTCTACTTTCATATTCATATACTTTACACGGTGAGCAAGACTTTGTTGATATGTCTTTTACACAACAACCGACTGAATTTCTGTTGACCAGTCATGAAGTTTTCAGTTCTCTGGGCACACAGGTGACACACACATGCCCGTGCATGCATGCAGTTTCCTTTCATTCTCATATGTTCATGTACAACTCTCACTGCTTTCCTTTATCTTTTTGCTGTCACACACTGCTGTGCCCCTACATGAATTGAATTCCGCTCTTTGGGGCTCTCCTTTCCACAGCCACACCCCACTTTGTCCTGACTTAACTTCAGCGACAGCAGTCCATAGGGAGAAGTCAGTACCATCCTAAAGTAAATCCACCTGAACAGACCCTGCACTCATATCGAGTCGTTGGTGGCTATTCTGACTCAACCTATGCGTGACGACAGACAGTAAGATCCTAATGATGAGAATAATTGCTTTGCTGCATCCCCTGTGAAATGTGGCGCCACATCCATCCTATGACAGTCCCTTTAATCTGGCCAGAACTGGCCACATGACACACTCACCAGGACAGGGGTGAAACAGGGAAACTGAGGTCACATGACTCACACCAGGGCATGGGTGAAACAGAGAGGGACACTGACCACATGACACTGAGGTCACATGGCACTCACCGAAGGCATGGGAAACAAGGAAACTGAGGTCACATGACACTCACCGAGGGCGAAAAGGGAATGGTCACATGACAAACTGAGGGCATGGGAAACTGAGGTCACATGACACTCATGGGTGAAACCGAGGGCACTCATGAGGGGGTGAAACAGGGAAAACTGAGGTCACTGATGACAATCACATGGGTGAAACAGGGCATGTGTGAAACAGGGGAAAAGGGAAACTGAGGTCACATGACACACTCACGAGGGCATGAAACAGGGAAAATGAGGTCACTGACACTCACCGAGGGCATGGGTGAAACAGGGAAACTGAGGTCACATGACACACACTCACTGAGGGCATGTGTGAAACAGGGAAAATGAGGTCACATGACACTCACTGAGGGCATGGGTGAAACAGGGAAACTGAGGTCACACCAGAAAAGGGCATGACTGGCGACAGAATGTGACACTTTTACTCCATGATGATCAATAAGGATGACATTACATGACAGGGTTGTACTCTGTTTTTTCTTGTATAATATATCCTGGCCAAAGAGGTACACACAGGAAATCTGAATGACATTCTCAAGATGGTGAAACACTACTACGTCATTCCGTGAGTGTTTAACCTCCGTGACCTCCCAGACTGCAAATCAACATCACAAACCAATAAACTAAATTACTGACTAGAACCATACACAGTTAAATGAATACACATTCAAATGATCCTACACAAATAGTTCCCTACATACAGTCCCACACACAGTACACATGCACAGTCACATTCAAGCACAAGTCACAAACACACACAGTATACACACATAAATTACACACATGCACAAATCCAAAGTCACATACACACAGCGTACACACAGTCTTAAACACGCAAACACAAAAAGAACAAACACACTCACTGTGGCCAGGTCCCACATACAAGTGCTGCATTTCTGCCGCCAGGACACGCCGAACAGAGTAGGGCACCTTGCTGTCCAAGAACTCTGCCAGTTTCCGTGACAACACATGTTCCAGCTGACGTGCACGTGGACTCACCTCCCGATCTTCATCCATACTTTGAAATGTATCTGAACAATCATGGTCCAGTGACTTAAAGAATCCTTTACCTCACTCTTCTCTTTTTTAATGAAACATGTCAAAAAAAACAGACAGTATGATGAAAGAATTCCAAGAACTTCAACCCCCTGCACAGAACAAAAACAGCACAGTGACTCTTCAGTCCAGCAGATGTCACTGCATGCAGAATAGTCAGTCTACACCACAGCACAACCGCTAACTCTAGTGCCTCCTGTGTGCATTCAAATTACGATACAAACTTTAAAGCACAGCAGACACATGCTAAAAATCATGGGGGCATTTTGTGCCCTTTCTCTTGAATGCACTAGTTTTTATGAACTGATACATAATTTGGAAAATTTTAAAAAGAAAAGTTGGTGGTTCCGCTGGACACACTAGACAAACAGATTACGCTTAAAACATGATGCATTTCAACCTCATAGGTCTTCTTCAAGCAAAACCAACAACATTTAGGACAATGAAAACAAAGAACAATTAATATCTTCTCATATTCAGCACAAAATGGGTGTTGGTAAGTAATTTGACATCTGATAGCTGCAATAAGCCTAAAAAAAAAAAGCTTGAAGAGAAACAAAACCAAACAAATGTGTGCCAAGTCAAGGTTTTTAAGATACATGTGATTTCTTCTTTAACTGTTCTTTCAATCATTTAAGTGTTGACAAAAGAAGACAAAGGCTACATATTCAAATAAAGAGAAAAAAAAAAACACACCCTCACACACTTTAATACTACCAATGCGCTATTCACACATACATCACTTTTCTCCCACATAAGTGCACATACTTTCTCCACTCCCACCCAGAGTTCCTTCTTTTCCCTCTCCTCCTCCTCCCATCTCCACACCCCCTCCCCCACCTTTTCCATCCCTGACTCTATCCATCTCCCCCATGGCCTTCCCTCCTACCTTCCAGTCTCAGCTGCATCAGGTGCTGCCAGGTGGAACGGAGACTGATGATGCTAGACACCACCTGCCCTGCTGATTCAGCATCAGGGAACCGAATCTCGAGCCAGTCGTCGCACACCAGTCTGTCAGGGAAAAACATGGTCGCACTTGTTAATATCCATAGGAAAACGTGTTTGTCCCAGGTCAGTCAGTCCCTGATCTGCAGGAACATGTACTATCAGGGTATCTGATGGGTCACTCGTATCGTGCACATGCACCTAAAAGTTGCGAAATATTTTTGTTGTTGCTGCTGTAAAAATGAATGCTTTCATCCATAAAAATTGCCGTATCGACCTTCAGTTTTAATTTTGTACACCATTTCGCTTACAAAACTTGCACTTACATGGTTTGTACTGTCCAAACACTTTCTGTCTACCAGGTGTCAAAATCACCCTTTCTCTTCTTTCTGTTCTGTCAAAAAATCACCCTCTCTACTTCTAGTAAAAATCCCTTCTCACCACTAAGTCTCTGATCGTTGTCACAATTCTCTTTGTCTCCATGTGATGAAAGCTTTTCTTTGTACTTGCTGTCAAAAGCTCCCCTCTCTGCTTGTTGTCAACCCTCCCTCGACCCTTTCGCTGCTTGTTGTCAACCCTCCCTCGACCCTTTCGCTGCTTGTTGTCAACCCTCCCTCAAGCCTTTCGCTGCTTGTTGTCAACCCTCCCTCGACCCTTTCGCTGCTTGTTGTCAACCCTCCCTCAACCCTTTCGCTGCTTGTTGTCAACCCTCCCTCGACCCTTTCGCTGCTTGTTGTCAACCCTCCCCTCGACCCTTTCGCTGCTTGTTGTCAACCCTCCCCTCAACCCTCTCGCTGCTTGTTGTTGTCAACCTCCCTCGACCCTCTCGCTTGCTTGTTGTCAACCCTCCCTCGACCCTTTCGCTGCTTGTTGTTGTCAACCCTCCCTCGACCCTTTCGCTGCTTGTTGTCAACCCTCCCTCGACCCTCTCGCTGCTTGTTGTCAACCCTCGACCCTCTCGCTGCTTGTTGTCAACCCTCTCGACCCTTTCGCTGCTTGTTGTCAACCCTCCCTCGACCCTTTCGCTGCTTGTTGTCAAATCTTCTTCCACTTGCTGTCAAACCCATCCTCTCTTCTCACTGTCAACTCCTCTCCCCCTCCCTCTTCTCTACTTGCTGTCACCCCCTCCACCACTTCTTTCAGCTGCCAGGTTCCCTTCTCTCTATCTGATGTGAAGATCCCCTTTCTCTAGCTGCTGTCAAATTCACTGTCTTTACTTGCAGTCAGAATCCCTTCTCTCTGACTGATGTCAAATGCCCTGTCTTTACTTACAGTCAGAAACCCCTTCTCTCTAACTGCTGTCAAATCCCCTTTTGCTTTTTGATGTCAAATTTCCCTTTCTGTACTTGCTGTCAGAATCACTTCTCTCAATTTATTCTCAAAATCCAACTTCCTTCTTGTCAAATCCCCTTCTCCACTTGCAGTCAAGATCTTCCCCTCTCTTTTGATTTCCCCTCTTGATATCACCCCCCCCCCTCCCTCTCTACTGATTTTCCCTCATGGAATCAAAATCCCCTCTCGTTTGATTTCCCCTCTGGATGTCAAAATTCCCTCTCCCTACTGATTTCCCCTCTTGAAGTCAATATCCTCGCTTTGTTCTGATTTCCTCTTTTACAGTCAAAATTCTCTCTCTCCCTTGTGTAAAAGTAAACAGCTACACCGCGTCTCATCCTGTCACAATCCCACCAGCAGCTCTCCACTATGAATTATCAACATCTCGTGGCCCTCAGGTCACCCCTGTGAGGGACACACTGCGCTGCTGCTGAAGTGAGGGCTGAGAACAGACTGTTCGGAAGAACACATGTACAGCACCTGTCCTTGGGTAAAGATCAAGCTCTAGCGCTTTGCAATCAACGCTCTCGTTTATCAACAGGCTGCCTAACTGGGTAGTGCAAACTGAACAGCTGTTCGCTGGCACTACTTTCAGTTGTTTGTCCATGTCATTTAATCAGTTCCAGTCTATCGATTTTCTTCTTTCATTCTTTCAATTTTTTTCTCACAGGGTGCATGCTGCGTGTGTACATGTTGTCCATACTAAAAGCCAAAATGCCCTTCTCTATCAAAAGCTGGTGATGGGATTTTACATGTGAGCATGATGTTATGCACACGTTCACACTTTGAACCTTGGTTGACAGTCTCAATCTAAGGACTTTCTGGTAAATGGAGTCAGAACCAATGCTAACTCTGAAGGAAAAAATCCCCCTGTGCCACTAACAGCCAAACTGCCCTTCTCTACCAATAGCTGGTGATGGGATTTTACCTGTAAGCATGAAATTATACATGCGTTCACACTCAAAGCCTTAGTAAATAGTCTGATTCTTTGGGCTTTTTGGTAAATGAAGTCAGAACCAATGTTAACTTTGAAGTAAAAATCCCCCTGTACCAAAACAGCCCAGCAAAGTTTCGACCCAGCCACCTCAGGGTTCCAGGATAACCAGTCTGTTGCTCAACCAACTGAGCTATACCAGCCCCAGGTGACACTGCGCACCTTGTGCAGTCACTGTTGGTGTCGATGGAGTTGGTGAAGAGGGTCAGGGTCTGCAGGGCTGGGCACACGCATACAGTTCACCAGGTATGGCTTGTTGTTGGTCTCCAACAGCGACCTGTCACCACAGGACCATGCTCCTCATCGTCATAGCCGACATCGTCATCATCATCATCATCATCATTCCTGTCATATTAACCTCTACAAATCAAAAGAACAGGCACATTCAGACATTTACAACTTCTTATTGGTCACCCACACCTAATAGTTATCATCAACATCACCATCATCATAATGCAGGCCTACGATTGTTCAGCAGGTATCAATCTTCAACAGTAATCTGTTCTTGCAATCATATAAAGATCATCATCCTCATCAACATCATCATCCATGTCCTCAATATTACTAGCACATCTTTTATCATTAGTTATGATTATAGTCAGGACAGATTCTGGCAAGTATCTCACCATGCAGAACTTGTGCAGGATCATCTTCATCTTTTTAATTTTCCCCCTTAGGTAGAAACTGAAAAATGGTGCAGGTGAAGTACTGCAAATACGGATGCATCACATGCACAAGACCAAACAAATATGGAGATAACTGACATTAAAGTTATTAGGACTCCAGCTTGTTTGGTGCAAGCATTGGATGCTTGTGTGCTGTTCATGGGGGGGGGGGGGGGGGGGGGGGGGGGGGCATAAAGAAGTTTGCAAAATGCCACCAGCAAGCTGATGACTGTTGTTAAGTTTGGATGAATGAGACTGTCAAACTGATCTCCACATAATCACTTAAAGAAGTGACACTCATGAAACACTGTGCATCCCTGCTACATTCATAGCCAGACGACCCACACGCACCATCCATCCCCTCCCATCCGCCATGTATGCACATGACGCAACTGCACTTTGTGGTTTGGTTCTGAACAACAGAATGAATTGGTTAGCATTACAGTAAAAGCATATCAGAAGAAACCTACCAAAACAGAGTGAGAAAGAGAGGGGGGGGGGGGGGGGGGGGGGAGATGGTGAGAATGAGAATAAAGAGACAGAGACAGAAAGATAGAGAGGGAGTGACAGTGAGAATCAGAGAGAGAGAGAGCTTGAGAGTGAGAGAAAGACAGAGAGGAGAGACAGAGAGACACAGACAGACATACAAAGAGAAGATAACATCCTATAGAACTGATCTTCAGAAAGTCAAATTAGGAATCAACTTTTTTACCTCTCTCACTGTGTGGTTCCAGTCTTGCTAAATGAGCAACATCACACTCAGTATGTGTCTGTGCAGGAGTTTGTTGAGGCTGAACTGTCCCCCAAACAGTTGCCACCCCTGGGACTTGAACTCAAGACATCCCAGCCCATAACGTTAACATTACCACCACATGCAGACGTACCACCCATGCAGACCGTGTCCTTTATGCCCTGTCTGCTGACCATTCACATGTGGCTGCTCTGAATCCATCCCTCCCTCCCACCAAAGAAAACTCCTTTCATTCCACGTCCATTTTGCATCCAAACTGAGGAGACAAGCTATTGTTTGTTCTTCATTTTAACTGTCTTGAATGTTGTTTGTCTTACCTGGAGAAAAATGCATCATGTTTGTCTTGTTATTTGTTCTTTTATTTTGTTTGGTGGAACGGTAATTTTTCTTTTAAATTTGCTTCAATTTCTACTTGTAGTTACCTCACTTTGAAACTCTCCTCTCAGAATGTTCAGTACGCTCCCTAGTTTTAGAACATTTTTCAATAGTATCAGACAAAGCTTGCATTTTTACCCATAGGCCAACAGCTCATGGCGTGTTCCCAGTCTGCCCCGCAGCTCCGACGGGCCTTCATGTTTCTCTGGCTGACCAGTTGGCTTGAGGAGGTCAGGCTGGTAGGCGAAGACACTGGTGGGGTGGAGCAGGATGAAGGGTTTGTTCTGTGGACAGTGTCAACACACTGTACTGTAGTGAACTGTGCTGCAGTATGTGTTATGCACTGAATTGTACTACACTGTGCAGTGTGTTGCATTGTACTGGCTGTGTTGTGTTCTACTATCATACTACATGATTAGTCTACAAGAGAGTTTGACAGCACAAGGTCTTTGGTGGAGAGAACACCCTCCCCAGCTCCCTTTCATCCTTCAGGCAAGTGTTTCAGCCTGGGGCTCCTTACACTATACAACAGCCTGGTCACATCCTGGCAATGCCAACTAAATGTCACTCTGCTGTTTGATGTTTGTTTGATGCGGCCAGGATTTAGCACTTCCCAGTTGGCTGGGCATCTCAAAGTGTGCTTTTTCTAGGGAGGGGTCTTACCCATCATCCCTATGGGACACCTGTTTTAAACTGGAAAAATTACGCTTCATGAAGTTCACTTTTATTCCTCCTTGACCAGATCCAGGTGGTACTCTTTTCACCAGCTTCTGCCATTGCCTGTTCAGTTCTGGTCCTCCTCTTACCATCAACTGAGAGCTGTTTCATGCATTTTAGGCTGATGAGCTTACAACCCTTCCCCTCCCCCCCCCCCCTCCTCCCTGTCTATGGTGATGAGACTTTGGCAGGGAAGCCAGGTTCCCTGTAGCTGCTGGCTAGCCTGGCCTACTTCTCAGTGTTGTGGATGTGCGCTTCCTCCATGCTGCCTTCATACGGCACAACTGAAACACGTCGTGTTTAGTCTTGTGATTTGTTGGTCAAATTTTTGGGGGTGGTCAAAGTTTTGGGGGCGGAGCTTAAGCAACAATTTTTCAAATCTGTCACAATCAGGTCAATCAAAATCATCTGTTTGAATGAACCTGAGTGGAGTGTCATATTGAGTTTCATGCCACTCTCCCTAACACTCACTAGATGGTTCTCCCTTTCTGTGCACAGATGTGGTTGTGTTGTGTTCCATTGTGTTTTACATAATTAAATTCTAGAGACTGGAGCATCCTGTAAAGGTTCACCATCACAACATTTCCAAACATAAAATCCCTAGCTGGTCTCCACCCAGTACTTTGTCAACCCTTCCACCCCCCCTCCCCCCAACTCCCCCTCTGTGGAAGGAATATGTATGGTTTTGTTTGTTTTTGTTTTCTCTGTGGAAGGAATATGTGTGTTTTTGTTCTCTGTGGAAGGAATTTGTATTTTGTTGTTTTGTCTGTTGAAGGAATTTGTGTGCTTTTGTTTTCTCTGTGGAAGGAATTTGTATTTTTTGTTGTTTTGTCTGTGGAGGGACTTTGTGTGTCTTAGTTTTCTCTGTGGAAGGAATTTGTGTGTTTTGTTTTCTCTGTGGAAGGCATTTGTATGTTTTTGTTTTCTCTGTGGAAGGAATTTGTGTGTTTTGTTTTCTCTGTGGAAGGAATTTGCATGTTTTTGTTCACCTGTAGAATTTTCAACAGAATGTTTCCAAGAACAACAGATCTTTGAACAGACTGACACCAGATTCCTTCATTACATCTTCCGGAGATGGGAAGGGAAAACACCTATCCCGTGAAAAGACTTTATACCATGACCCTGTGACCTGCTGACCTCCCTGGAGGAAGCATTTACCTGAAAGGCCACCACTGCACCTTAAAATTCAGTACTCATTTGAAAAGCCAAAGCAATGAGGTGATTGTCTGTGGTTGTATTCTGAAGAAAACATCAGCGATGTTCAGGTTTGATGGTCGGTAGTGCCACACGCACATTCTTTCTTCCTTTAATTCAAGGGAGGAATTAACCAAGGCAAAATTCTGTAGAAAAGAAGTAAGCAAGAAAAATACAAAAAATACAATGTTCAGATCTGGTGATGGGAATCATCCCATGCACATTCTCTGTTCCTCCCACTGAAGAGAATTAATCATAGCAAAATTTTCTGGAAAAGAACTGGGGAAGAAAATAAACAACAATCAGATTTTATGGTCTGTAGCACCATATACACACTCTCCCTTCTTCCTCCTCAAGGGAATTAACCATGGCAAAATAATGTAGAAAAAAAAAATCCTATCTGACAGGTCAACAATATCATTCACCAATTAAGCATGAAGAAATGAGGCTATATAGTGTGCTCTGTTCTCCCAAGGGGACAGCATTCTGAATTTCGCACCCAGATTTCTCTCCCTTCCTCCTTCTACCTCTGTCAGATAGGTGAGCACATTCTTCATTCTTGTGGGCAACATACCTTTAATTCCCCCTCTCCTCTTCCTCCTCCCCCCCCCTCCCACACACATACACCATCAGACATATGATTTGTCACCTTGGTGTGAAAGGCCTGTTCAGAGTCTCCCTTGAAGGTATTGCAGTCGTCTGCCAGCGCCACCTGGGGGAAGATTCCACTGCACAGGATGACCTTCAGGAGGTTGATGTCGCGCAGCGTGAAGCTGCGACTGCGATTGGCTCGCTCCTGGACAGTTAGAGACAGATAAATAGGCTGGTGAAGAAACACAATGAGACAGAGACAGACAGTATAGATTTGGTATCCAAAGAAAATACGATACAGTTTAACATGCTCAGTGCAAGACATAAACTAGAGAACAAACAGTTTCAGTTTCAGTTTCATGAAGGAGGTGTCACTGCGTGTGGACTAGTCCATATACGCTACACCACATCCTTCAAGTTTTGAGACCACACTACAAAAAAACCAAAAAAAAACCCAAAAAAACATGGTAGGTAGGCACTCAAGGTTTAACCAGAGTGTTGGGCTAATGTGTAGATTAGGCATCCGCTGAGTCGTAGCCACAAGACCCTCTTCTTGTATTGTCTCATCTTACGTAATTCATTTCTCCATCAGCTTCAAATCATGCTTAGAGAAGAAACACACATCCACAGAGGTCTGGGTGCTAGTCTGTTTAGCCACTGTGTCCAGCATGCATACGGGTTCTTTGTTTCATGGAAGTAGATTCACTAGGCAAGCACAGGAACCTTTTCTACTTTGTGTGTTAAACCTCTCCTATAGTAGTTGTCCTCCTGACTGTTCACAATTCAACTTGTAGACATGAGCCTGCATGGAGGCTGGCTCCAGCTCCTGGAGATGCGGCCCCACCATCTAGTCACATCTGGACATGACATTTTGGGCATCACTCAAACCTCCAGAGTCACTAACACTGCAGTCATTTGAGAGTACATGATGTTGATAATAGGACAGATAAATGCATACATTCAAGATGGCAGCCAGACTGACTGATGAACAGAAAAAAAATGAACATGAAGTAGCAATGCTCTAAAACAGTAAAAAAAAAAAAAAAGAAATAGATGATGCAACAATTCACTGTTAAGTCGTCAACAAACCACTGTGGCTGTAAATGACTTTCCAAGCTCACCTGTAGCTGGTTGAGGTCATGGGTCAGACGGAATTCCAGATCCTTGAGGTCTTCCCCCTGGTCCTCCTCCCCCTCACTGGCGGCAAACTCCTGTCCAACACATAGTGATACTGCTATCATCACTGTTATCACTGACATGCCTTGTTTGGCATGTGAATGAAATCATCAGTCATGAAATGTATGTATGTGAGTCTGTGTTTTTACGAGAGAGTGTGTGCAACTTCATAAACAAGTAAGCTGATTCGGATAGAACACATTTTCGATGCTAATCAAACAAACACATAAAGAAAACCTTCTGAAAAGGACCTATCAAAAGAGAAAGCAACTTGTGTCATCATGAAAGATATACCTAGAGAAATTGCTGCATTTTATACAACCGTGCCATAAAATTGGAGGTAATTTAAAAATGCGAGTTGACTTGAGCATTTTTGTCTTTATCAGTTAGGAATAAAAAATTCACTTGGTTGCTGGGGATCAAAAAAATGTTCTTGTTGTAGGAGAGACTTCATGTGACTGTGTGTGTCTGTTTTTTTTTTTTTTACCATTGTTTACCATTGTTGCACCCTATTTTGCCTGTCCACTATTGTCAGTCAATTACCGTTCCTTCCTACACCGCCAGTCAAATCTGACCCTCCATTTCACTGCTATACTAGTTATTTGGGAAGCTTTAAGTGTTAAGGTACAGCCCTTGATGACAATGCTGTTACGATAGTGAACTCCATTTGCAACATGCTTTGATTTGATCCCCAGAAGCCTTTAAAGAATACTTTTCAGCTTGTTGCATGTGTGATCAGGAAAGACAGTGAATATTGTTCGTTAAACACAACTGTGAACTGTTTAGAGTCCCACTGAACAGATATTAATGGCTCAGAATCCTGTGAACACTATAAAGTGTGTCTGCTCTAGTTTAAAACTTCAGCTGCAGTGTGCAAGACAACCGAGAAGTGGACAGTCTGTGTTGTGGTCAAGCATGGGTTTCAGATCTTCTGTAATCAAGTCGGTGTTCACATTGATCAGGTATAAACATCACAAACACACATACAGACACGTGCATCACAAACTCCATGCACTACCAGATTTTTACACAAAATCTGGTGCAACTTGAAATGACAGTGTGTGGCAGTTTCATTTTTGAAACTTCAAAGTTTGATTTATGGATGTTTGACACCCTTAAAAAAATGGTCCGGTAATTGCAGGAATGTTGCAAAAAAAAAAAAAAAAAAAAAAAAAAAAAAAAATCTCTCGTAAAAAAGGGTTAGCACAGAATTTTAACACAGAAATAGAGTGCCACTCAGGAGAGCAAATGTGCTTCTATAAACCTGATTACTGTGTCATACTGACTCATCTGACTGGATTCCCATTGTGTTCTGTGTTCATAGTAAACTCTAAATTTTAACTGTATGTATGAACAACATGCAAGTAGGGAAACTCTTGCTCCCACATGAAAACATAACTCCAAAGGAATGCTGCTTACAAACACCCAACGCCTAGCAGACATGACAGCACAGAGCACACAGAACAAACAAGGAATAATCCTCCCCAAAAAGGATGTTCCAAGCTTGCCCATATACCCTGTACTGAACACATCTACACAGCAACAAGAAGTGGAGAAATGAACAAATATACACTAACTTTTATTCAAGACTGGCACAGCCTTTTAAAACTTGAATATAGTCAGACAAGTACAAGGAAGAACAGAAACAAATACAAATAACCACGATTTAATTGAAACGAAAGTAAATATGAAATAACACAGGGAACAGTAAACAATAACCAACAAACAAGTAGGGTAACTCTTGCTCCCACAAGAAAATATAGCTCCAAAGGAATGCTGCTTACGACACCGAATTGCCTAGCAGACATGACAGCATGGGAGCAAGAGTTACCTTACTTGTTGTTGTTCATTGTTTACAGCAGCATACCTTGGAGTTATGCTTTCCTGTGGGAGCAAGAGTTACCCTACTTGTTTGTTTTATTGTTTACTGTTCCCTGCCTCATTTCATATTTACTAAGTTGAAACCTTACAATGAATAAACAAGTTGCAGTGCAAGTGTACATACACACTTCTGCACACACGGAGTGCTATCAACATCAGTGCTGACGTCAAAATATATGCTGTTTTGTATTTCACTCAGAGCACTGATTCAAACAAAACCCTCAAAATCATGGAAAGAGCTAACACAACAGCTACTCCATTGAACTGTGGTCAAAGGAAGCAAAAGTAAAGAGCCAGGAAGCTTCACCTGGAAGATGACAGATGTACAAAATAAACTTCTGCATTGTCATTTCCAATGGAAATTCTTTTTACTCAAGTTATATTCCCTGAAGTGAAATCACAGGCAACAGAAATATTTAGTACATATAATGTGTAACAGAAAATAACACAATGCAGTGCAGCACAACTCAACACAACAGTGTAGTACATCACACAACACAAAATAAATCTGACACGACCCAGACACACCCTGCGCAATATATCTTCAGAAGTTATCTACCCTACCTCATCCTCCATCTTGAGCACTTTGCGTCGCTTTCGCTCGTTTTGCTGCTCCCTCTTCAGTTGGTTGAGTCGCTTTCGCTCCCCGTGGCGTTGCCGTCGTTGTTCACTGGTGAAAGACTGCGGCAGGTTGGCACCCACATCCAGCAGATGATGATCCTGCAGGCATGAAGGGTCACTGTAAGATCTGCATGCCTTGCACGACATCTGCATTTAAATTCCTTGAAGAACACACAACACCCCAGCAATGATGGCATCCATCTCAAGAAACAACGGTGATGCGCCATGGATCAGTCAGTTGTGGAGTTGCAGCGCCTGCTGTGGCTGAAGAGCCTGATCATTGAACGGCAGACTCTGTTGCAGTTGCTGCAGGTGAAGTTGCGGTCTGTGGGTGCTGCCACAATTCTTTGCCATCTGCGGCGCCTCCGTTCTCCACTGGGCCTCTCTCTTCTGCTCTGCTGCTTGTTTGATACTGGCCTTGATGGTGGACCGCCAGCTGACCCGGTCTGAAGCTGCTGTCTCCAGGTCTGCTGGGTCAAGGCTGCCTGCTCTCAGGTTGTGCTTGCATACATCACAGCAACACCCATCATCAATTTGGGTTCTGTGACCTCTTCAGCTGGGCCCAAGGCATTCTCCCTGCCTATGCTTTATAACCTGTGCTGTGTCTGCTGAGGTCATCCTGCTTCTATGTTTCTTGTACTTAGCTGTCCAAACAAATGCCTCATCCCTATTTGGCATGGTATATCACCAGATTATCAGGATCCTCAAGAAGAACACAACTGGGAGAGCAGGGAGCTAATCACGCCTTCATAACCGGTTATGCAGGAAGAGTGATCACCTTTGTGAATTCACTTCATGAATCGTACCCATACATAAATCAGTTTTTATTCCTTTTCTCTGGCAAGGACACATGCCCCCCTCTCTCCCTCAGAGTCTGGACTTCCCTTTATGCTGTGGGGTCCAGGCCAGTGCCTGTCTCGTGATGTTGGCAAGAGGCTTTTTCAGTGCGTGGCCAACTCGGCCCCATTTGTTTTCCTTTACCGCTGTGTCAGTGGGATTCAACTTCTTCTCGCCCACAAGTTATTTTGGAAACAACATCGGGCGATCTGCTGCTGCTGAGGATGAACCACATGCACTCGCTGAGCATATATTACTGCTGAATTAGTATTTATCTCTGACTGTTGTGATCATTCTTTTTTTTTTCAGTGAAATAACAACACATTGATAAATGCACGTTACTACAATTCAACTTCTTACATTTAAGTCTATGCGGTGTCTAAATTTATTCTGTTGCATTCTCTCTGTCTCTGTCTCTCTCTCCTCATTTACTCACTTTCTCTTTGAATTTCCCTCTTGTCAGACTGCCCATCAAAATCAAATGAAACTCCCGTCAAAACTGACAAAAGTGCTTTCCCACTGAAGTCATTGTGAATTAGCACATGAGTCTTTTAACTTGCTTGCTTTAGGGACACTTTTATTCTGCTTCTGAGAAAGAACAGAGCACCAAACACATCTTTACAAAACAGCCTTTCACATTCACTGACAGAGACGCACCAAGTCAGCATTGTGAAAGAATACTTCATTGCTACAAGACCATCTCCCTGATGCAAGTGTTTTACCATCCTCAACTGAAGTTCAAAGATACGCTCATGAGCACAGCCTAAACCATCAATGCAAAGCAGAACAGAAATACGCTATTTTCAGCCCATTCATGCTTACTCACAAACTTGACCCACCTGCAACAACTCCCTGAACTGCCGCTTCAGCTTGGTCATTTCATAGAAACGCTGCTGCTCTTCAAGGCAGCGACGTTTGCACCATTTGTTGGTGCCCCGCCCTTCTGCCTTCACCTGGAAAACAGGATGCTTCTACCTGCTTCACTGTAACCAACACTGAAATCAACACAAACAGCATGGCGTGTTCTGATCATCATTCTGCTTTTGCCCCAAGCCATCAACACAGTAAATGGAACCCACATCAATGATAATACTCATCATAATAATAATGACATACAATTAATAAAATGCTTTGCAAAAGGTTCTAGGCACTGACAATCCACAATCACATATACACAACTGGATGTAGCATTAATAAAACGCTCTGCCAAAGATTCTAGGCACTGACAATCCACAATCACACATACACAACTGGCTGTAGCATTAATGAAACGCTCTCCCAAAGGTTCTAGGTACTGACAATCCACAATCACATATACACAACTGGCTGTAGCATTAATAAAACGCTCTGCCAAAGTTTCTAGGTAGGCCTACTGACAATACACAATCACATATACACAACTGCCTGTAGCATTATTAAAATGCTCTGCCAAAGGTTCTAGGTAGGCCTACTGACAATACACAATCACATATACACAACTGGCTGTAGCATTAATAAAACGCTCTGCCAAAGGTTCGAGGCAGGCATTTCTGACAATCCACAGTCACATGCACACAACCGGCTGTAGCATTAATAAAATGCTTTGCCAAAGGTTCTAGGCACTGACAATCCACAATCTTATGTACACAACCGGCTGTAGTATTAATAAAATGCTCTGCCAAAGGTTCTAGGTACTGACAATCCACAATCTTATGTACACAACTGGCTGTAGTATTAATAAAATGCTCTGCCAAAGGTTCTAGGTACTGACAATCCACAATCTTATGTACACAACTGGCTGTAGTATTAATAAAATGCTCTGCCAAAGGTTCTAGGTACTGACAATCACACAATCTTATGTACACAACTGGCTGTAGTATTAATAAAATGCTTTGCCAAAGGTTCTAGGCACTGACAATCCACACTCTCGTGTACACAACCGGCTGCCTACCTGGCTAGTGCTGGCTGAAGAGCTGCCTACCAGTGCTTCATTCCGTCACTTCCAGTGTCATCCAGTCAATATCCTTCACTCAATTTCCTTACTTCCTTCATTCTTTTCAATTTCTCATGCAGGGTGCATGCTATGTGTAATGTGTCATCCATACCAATGGTCAAACTGGCCTTCTCTTCCGAAAGATTGGTGACAAGATTTCACAGTGTGTGCAAGATGTTATGCGTGCATTCAATCTCTATCTGTCCAAAGGTCCTACTGAACTAAACCCCACTTCAAGAACAATGATTATGAACCATTCTTCAAAACCTCACCAATACCTAGGGTGTTGTTCACAGCAGGTCAGCTGTTCAAACCTCAACAATACCTGGTGTGTCACCTGAAGCTGTGCTGTGCTGTTTTCAACTGACAAAACTGTCAAACCTGACAAAACTGTCAAACCTGACAAAGCTGTCAAACCTGACAAAACTGTCAAACCTGGACAAAACCATCAAACCTGACAAACCGTCAAAACATAGTTAACCTTGTAAAAAATTGACAAAACACAAACTGACAAAACAGACTCAAACCTGACAAAACACACATGGTTTGACAAAACTCAATAAAATATGACAAAAACACATACAAAACCTGACTAAACATAGCTAAACCTGACAAAAACAGTAATCTGACAAAACATGGTCAAACTGAACAAACACAGACAAATCCAGCAAACTCCATCAATCCTGACAAAACACACTGAAATGTGACCAAAGACATACAAACCTAATAAACACAGGCAAATCTGACGAAACAGTTAAACCTAAAAAAAAAAAAAAAGTGTACTCTGACAAAACTCAATCAAACCCGACAAAATGCACACTTGGATAAAAGAAAAAAACAACAACAGTCAAACCTGGCAAAACAGAAAAATGATAAAACATGCACCTAATATAAGAGTCAAATTTGATGAAACTCAATGAAACTTGACAAAAGAGTTAAGACAGACAGACCAGAGGCAAACCTATCACAACACAGTCATACCTGACAAACACAGACATACCTTACAAATCAAAGTCAAACCCAACAAAACCCAGTCACACCTGACAAAGCACAGTCAAATCTCAAAACACAAACCTGATAAAAACAAAGTCAAACGTGACACAACACAGTCAAAACTGATACAACACAGTCTGGCGGATGAAACACAGTCAAAGGTGATAATACACAGTCTGGCTCATAAACGACACTCCAAAATGACCCAACCCACAGTCAAATACAACACAACATGGCCCTAGCTGATAAAACACATTCGACCAGGACTCGGGAGTCACCGACCTGAATCCATTCATCAAAGGCGTTCAACAGGGTCAAGGGATCTCCATGCTCTGACTCCAGTGATTTGCGTGCTGCCTGAAATCATTAAAGTACCACAATGTTGTTTGTTGCCTCTAGCATAATGAGAATGACAGGAATGGTCATTTACACACCACAGACAGCAACCTACAGGAACCATTTTGGGAACATTCCTACTTGAATGGAATGTCATACAAAGGGAAGTTCTTCTCCAGTGCAAATCATATGTGAGTACATGTTTCCATACACATGTATAGCATACACATACATAAATAAACACACATGCTAACACTTTATATACAGAAACACTTTATCAGTTCAAAGGAGTTAAATATTTCAAAATCAATTCCACCTATCACCTTCAAATAAGCACTGCACTTAGGCATCATTTAAATGGGAGAGCACAATGGTAAAAGCATGTGCTCTAAATCAAATGCGTTTGAAAGATATACACCGTCACTTGAACACTCTTCACCAGTCTGCACAGCAGGAAAATAGTATCTGTTGTTCTTTAGGGACAGGGCAGATGAAGACATGAAGGAGAGGAAATGACCGCAGCTTACATATCACTTGCCTGAGAGACACTGAGAACTGCTCTCTCTTCAACCACTGCATGAATTATGGGAACACTTTTTTAATGCGAGCTAAGCATCTAGGTTTGCATGGAGTCAAGTGAAAGACTCATGATGGTGAGCTAATCACATCACGGGAACATTTAAATCATGCAAGCTAGGTCTATGGGTTTGCATGGTGTCAAAGAGAGATTAATGATGGCAAACTGCTAAGATTTTGGCAACCCTTTTGAATGGTAGCTAGCTCAGAGGGTCAGCTTAGTGTCAAAAAGAGGCTTACGATGGCGTCGTGGTCGATGTGAGCCTTGCCTGTAAACGGGGACTGAACACTCATGGCGGCTGCAATGGACAGCACCGGATCCACCATCTGAGCACAAAACACACTTTGTGACTAAGCATACCACCTGAACATTCAATATACTGTGTGATTATACACACCACCTGAACATTAAACATACTGTGTGACTCTACACACCACCTGAACATTCAACATACTGCATGACTATACACACCACCTGAACATTCAACATACTGCGTGATTATACACACCACCACCTGAACATTCAATATACTGCGTGATTATACACACCACCTGAACATTCAACGTACTGCGTGATTATACACACCACCTGAACATTCAATGTACTGCGTGATTATACACACCACCTGAACATTCAACATACTGCGTGACTATACACACCACCTGAACATTCAACATACTGCGTAATTATACATACCACCTGAACATTCAACGTACTGTGTGTTCATATACATACCACCTGAACATTCAACATACTTTGTGTGTATACATACCACCTGAACATTCAACGTACTGTGTGTTCATATACATACCACCTGAACATTCAACATACTATGTTTTTATATTGTGTGTATACATGTCATCTGTGAATTCAACATACTTTGTGCATATGCATATTTCACCTGAGCAGTCAACATAATTTGTATTATCGCCATTCAATATACTCTGTGTGTGTGTGTGTGTGTGTGTGTGTGTGTGTGTGTGTGTGTGTGTGTATCAAATGATCTGTCAACATTGTGTGTGAGTATACCTATCACAAGAACATTTCACACTCTTTGAGTGTATACGTATCATGTGAACATTTCACACACTTTGAATGTGTACATATCACCTGAACATTCAACATACTGTGTGTACACATATGACCTGTACATTCATCACACTTTGCATTTAGGCATCAGACACCTCTTACGAACAACAAGGAAAACAGTATGTGAACAGACTTTCAGACACCTCTTACGAACAACAAGGAAAACAGTATGTGAACAGACTTTCAGACACCTCTTACGAACAACAAGAAAAAACAGTATGTGAACAGACTTTCAGACACCTCTTACGAACAACAAGGAAAAAAACAGTATGTTAACAGACTTTCAGACACCTCTTTACGAACAACAAGGAAAACAGTATGTGAACAGACTTTCAGACACCTCTTACGAACAACAAGGAAAACAGTATGTGAACAGACTTTCAGACACCTCTACGAACAACAAGGAAAGGAAAACAGTATGTGAACAGACTTTCAGACACCTCTTACGAACAACAAGGAAAACAGTATGTGAACAGACTTTCAGACACCTCTTACGAACAACAAGGAAAACAGTATGTGAACAGACTTTCAGACACCTCTTACGAACAACAAGGAAAACAGTATGTGAACAGACTTCACGAAGAACACAAACAATGACCACTGAAAAGTAGAAACTGTGTGATCATGCATGAGTTATATATGTTGTTGTATCTATGAGTATACATATGAGAACGTATGAACGCAAGTTTGTGCTTGTGTGTATGTGAATGTACTTGTATGCGAGCATGCTTGCGTGCGGTCATGCATGCGTGTGTGCGTGCATGTGTGTCTCCATGTGTGTGTGTATTGGAAATTGTGTGTTTGCGTGAGTGCAGATGATGTAGTAAATATGAAAAAAAAAAAGAGAAGTGATGAAAAGGTCTTCACTTAAATTGCACTGTTACATTTCAATTCACATAATCTTTTGGCAGCAAACAAAGTCAGATTTAAGGAAGTGACGTAAGACCAGTATTTATCTCAACCAGTCATTCTTCTTCTCTGACAAGACTAGATTTAGGTTCCTCTGAAGCCAGTTTCTAGTCGTTAATCATCAGCTCGGTCTCATAATACAGAAACCTGGAACGGTATTGAAATTTGAATGTTCCTCCTTTTTTTTTCTTTTTCCTTCTGATGGAAACAAACTATTGCCTCACCACTACCACCATGTTCACTGTGGTTCACACAGCCTGTGCAAAACAAGTCATACATTATCAAAGAACCTGTCCACTTTCCAAAACCTTTAGGTACTATACTGAAGGTGAGTTACTTCCTCAACATATTCCAAACATTAAAGGAACTAGTGCCACACACAGGCAGTTCAGATCAAGTCTCCACTAACATGAAAGACGGATCCCATGATGAGCATTTTGCCAATCACAACGTCCACTGGAAGCATGGACAACATCTGGCCAACGGGAGTGAGCGTCTCATCTGATGCCAAGGCACCCTGCAAAAAACATGTGAGAATCAAACAGAGCCCAGTAGTGGTAAGTATGAATCACAGAATATATCAGTTTACTTTTTTTTTTTAATCTTTGGTCAGTTAATTTGTTTCCTTCTTTCATTCAACTTTTCTTCTTACTTTTCACAAAACAAAATAACAAAGACAACTGAACAGAGGGATATCTGTTACACACACCTACATGGATAACAATCATAAAAATCATCCCTAACACACACACACACACACACACACACACACACACACACACACACACACACACATACACACACACACACACACACACACACACACACACACCACACACACACACACACACACACACACACACACACACACACACACACACCACTGACAATTACACGTGTGAAAGAGAAATAGAAACGACAAAGATCAGACAGAAAGAAACAGATGTATGAAACGTGCACACTAAATGTAGCCACATGTAAGTATGTATGTGTGTACAAGTGCATTTCGATGTATTCATGGTCATTCATGGATGCAAGACCGCTGAAGTGAGCCTGACATTTCCACACACCTGTTCTTTTAAAAACCTCACAGAGTTTTCAATGCTTGACATCTCCGGCGGCTCGATGAAAGGAAACCTGCATGGGATACCATCATAATCATCATTATCTTCAGAACAACATAAACAAAGAAGAGCTCTTTGCACTCATCCCACAAATCACACCCAGGTAACAAACCATCACTATGCACACGGAAACAGCAACAGATGGACAGACAGTGTCTGAGGTGCTTTAACGACCTCTACTTACGGTGTGAGGCAGATGAGAACATGAACAACTTCATCACTACTCCACTTCAATGATTGGCTTTGGAGAGCATCACTGAGCATATAGACTTCTGATCCCACTCACAGTGGAGGTCACCAATGAACAGACATGTCATCTACACCACAGACAACTGACACGGCATGGAATTCAACCCAAAGCTGGGAATGCAAATGAAATCCCATCAACTGCTGAATACCCAAAGCTGAGCACACACAATTCTAATCTGAGTTTTCTTGTGAAACAATGGCAAGTTTATAAAGAAAAACATTTAAGAAAATGCTTTGAAAAAATTAAACAAATTGTTACATACATAGTTGTGTGTGTGTGTGTGTGTGTGTGTGTGTGTGTGTGTGTGTGTGTGTGTGTGTGTGTGTGTGTGTGTGTGTGTGTGTGAGTG
>JADBJO010002551.1:167500-220000 GCA_016801955.1 Conus betulinus
AGAATTTGAGACTCTTTGTTAGGTTGATCGATATGGATGAAGATGATGAAGCTGATGGTCATGGGGGTCCCTTCTGGTCCAAGACCACATGACACTTAGTGTCATAACTTACTCTGTCTTAATCAAGCCCTAAAGATACAGACACCTGCAGCGTTGGTCAAGAAATTCAAGCAACACCTTCACAGACGCATATTTCTAAAAGACATTTACTGTGTGGCTCCAGTCTTCTCAGTTGAGCCCATAGCAAACTCAACTCTGAGTATGAGTCCATCGGGATTAAAAACAAAAAAAAAAATGCAACAAATTAATCATTTTGATAGGTAATGAAACCAGGATCTCGTGGCTCAGAATCTGCGACAGATCCCTGCACAGCAGCTGATGACAAATTTTGTCAAGAGAACAGCATGTGTGTCCGAATGGCACTTGCATACGTACATGGAATAGTGTTTGTGAAGGGAAGGGAATGGTCTTTGTGTAGCAAATGGTGTCTGCATAGCGAATCATGTTTGTGCAGGTAAAGATGTTTGCGTACAGAACGGAGTGGTGTTTGTGTAAAGAAGGGAACGGTGCTTGTGTATGAAATAGCATTCATGTTGGGAAGGACTTTTGTGTGTTGGGCTTAATGTTTGTACAGGGAAGGCTGACTGCGTAGGGAATGGTGCTCGTGTCGGAATGATTTTTATGTAACGAGAATTAGGTTTGTTTTGGAAATGTCATATGCATTCATATTTGTACAGGGAAGAGTATTTGTGTAGGAAAGATATTGTGTTTGTGCACAGAAGGGATTTGTGTTTGTGTAGGAAATCATGCGCATGGAATAATGTAAAGTGTACAGAAAGGAAAGGTGTTTGTGAAGGCAGTGATGTTTGTGTAGGGAATAATGCTTGTATATGGAAAGACGTTTGTACAGGGAAATGAAGTGTTTATATAGGGAATGGTGGTTTTTTTCTAAGGAAATGATGCAGATTAAATAGTGAGTGATGGTTGTCACTGACGTTTGTTCAACTTGAAGTAAATATTGAAGAGACACAAAAATGAATCCACATGTATCACACACACACACATACACACACATACGCGTGCGCGCACACACACACACACACACACACACACACACACACACTCACACACATACGCACACACACATTCATTCACACTCACTCACACACACACACACACACACACACACACACACACACACACACACACACACACACACACACACACACACACACACACACACACACACACACACACACACACACACACACACACACACACACACACACACCTGCTGTGTGTACAGCCTGGCAGCTTCCACCACGGTCATGATTTCTGTCATTCCACTGAGGAAGATCAGCAGGTCTCCCCGTTCAGTGGGAGGGTACTTGCTGTCAATCAGCTGCAGAACACGGATGTAGGGGGTTGGGTCCAGCTTCTGCGCTCGAGCCGTGTACACCTCATTGTTGGATTGAAGGGACAGTAGTCCGTCTCAATGGGATAGAGGCGCCCTGGCACCTGACATTTGAACAACAAAAAAAAAAAACCCACCACAGAGGTGAATTAGTCATGTTTTCATCCAGCACCTTTCACTTAGCTTTCCCAGTTAATTCTAACTGGACTTTGCAGCCTTCAGGTCGTTTCTGAAGGTGATGAAGTCGGTCTAATTTCCATTTTATTCTAAATATTTACAGTCAGATCTGACTAATGTAAACTTCTGATACTAGGAAAACACGGCTGAACTCCAGCTAATGATTCTTAACCAACAACACGTAGTATGGCATTCAAAATGTCACCCAACACAACTTCACAAAAACCTGTGCTTTTCTGTGATCTAAATCCCATTGTCTATAGTACAAAGAAGCAATCAGTGTTTATACATTGCAAGGCCCTACTAACTTTCTTCTTAAAGTCCCCAAAACTGTAGTGTGGATGCCCAAACCGCAGGTTCAGAATGAGTTACACACACATAAGCATACTTGTGCACACTGAATTCACAGCCTAGGTAAAGAGACATCTGTTTGCCTGGTGTTTATTGCCTAAACCCCTTCTCCTATCTTCAGTAACAGTTCTGTGGATCAACAGCCTTCCTGCAGCCAACAGTCATTGAAAATAAGCAATCATTCCCTGAAAATTTTAAACGCTCAATTGCATTTTAGATCAAGTCATCCATGAACTTTTGAGTACTTCTGGCTTAAGAAGCCCACAAGCACAGGCCCTTGAATTCAATACAATTTTTGTTCAGTCCATGACATAATTCACAGCCGCAAACAAGACCCTGACCTTCACGACCGGTGCGCCGTCAAAGTAGTTGGAGAAGAGGCTGATGTTGATGGTGGCTGACATCAGAACCAGCTTCAGATCTCGGCGCATTTTCAGCAGACACTTGAAGACGCCCAGCAGGAAGTCAGTGTAGATGTGCCTCTCATGCACCTCGTCCACGACAATGACATTGTACTGAGACAGCAGCTGATCAGAGGACATCTGGCGCAGCAGCAAACCTTCTGTCAGAAACAGGATCCTGGTGGAGCGTGTCTTGGTTTTCTCAAAGCGAACTTGAAATGCTACCTGGGAGCCGTACTCGTTGAGAGTTTCGTAGCCGACGCGCTTGGCGAGGGAGATGCAGGCAATGCGTCGAGGCTGGGTGCAGGCGATGTTTTCAAACCCGGCTTCCAGTAGATACTGCGGCATCTGTAAGTACAATACACATGTAAGTATGATATACATGTAAGTACGACACACACAGACAATAAAAGCTTGACCTGTCTGCCCGGGGCTCACAAGCACTCTCCAAGTTTCACCTCCGGTCAGATATGGGTTAACTTGTCAGCAGTCACTGTTTGTTTCGCTTGTCTGCTTTGACCATTGTATTTAACTTGTAAACTAAGACTATTTCATTCATCAGCTGTCATTTCTTTTAACTTGCCAGCTATGACTGGTTTAAATTTGTCAACTATGACAGTTACGGTTATCTTGTAAACTATGACTGTTTAACTTGCCAGTAGTCATTGTTTACTTTAGTCACTTGTTTAACCCCAACCACTATTTTGTTTAACTTGTCAGCTATACCTGTTTAGTTAACGTGTCAGTTTTGACTGCTTAGTTTTACCTGTCAGCTATCATTCTTTGAATTGCCATCAATCATTGTATGTCTTGTCAGCTACGACCTGTTAATTTGTCGGCAGTAATCACTGATCTTGTCAGCTACGACCTGTTAACTTGTCAGCAGTAATCGGTGAACTTGTCAGCTACTAC
The DNA here is from genome assembly GCA_016801955.1 of Conus betulinus. Lineage (NCBI taxonomy): Eukaryota > Metazoa > Mollusca > Gastropoda > Neogastropoda > Conidae > Conus > Conus betulinus. The sequence continues at coordinate 170,756 of JADBJO010002551.1, forward strand.
CTGTTAACTTGTCGGCAGTAATCGGTGAACTTGTCAGCCTGTTTAATTTGCCAGCAATGATGATATAACCTGTTAGCTATGCCTGTCTAACATGTCAGCTCTGCCTGTATAAAATGTCAGCTATGCCTGTACAACATGTCAGTTATGCCTGTATAAATTGTTAGCTGAGAGTATATCATGCATGACATGTCAGCTGAGACTGAAGAACATGTCAGCTGAGACTGTTATCTATGCCTGCATAATATGTTAGTATGCCTGTATAACATGTAAGCTATGCCTGTATTACATGTCAGCTATGCCTGTATAACATGTAGGCTATGCCTGTATAACATGTAAGCTATGCCTGTATTACATGTCAGCTATGCCTATGTAACATGTTAGCTACGCCTGTTTAACAGTCATTAACATGTTAGCTACGCCTGCAGAACATGTCAACTACGCCTGTAGAACACGTCAGCTATGCCTGTAGAACATGCCTGTATAACATGTCAGCTATGCCTGTAGAACATGTCAGCTACGCCTGTATAACATGTCAGCTATGCCTGTAGAACATGTCAGCAATGCCTGTATAACATGTCAGCTACGCCTGTATAACATGTCAACTAAGCCTGTATAACATATCAGCTATGCCTGTATGTCAGCTACACCTGTAGAACATGTCAACTACGCCTGTATAACATGTCAGCTATGCCCGTAGAACATGTCAGCTATGCCTGTAGAACATGTCAGCTACGCCTGTATAACATGTCAGCTATGCCTGTAGAACATGTCAGCAATGCCTGTGCCACATGTCAGCTTCATCTGTAGAACCTGTCAGCCCTGTTACCTGGGTGGACTTCCCACAGCCTGTGTCTCCGGCCACCACCACGATCTGATGCTGCTGGATCATGGACACGATCTTCTCCTTGTACTGGAAGATGGGCAGGTTCTTCTGGTCGTGGCGGATCTTGCGAAGCTTCTGGAACTTCTGCTTCTGACAGAAGTCCAGGTAGTGTTGGAGGATGCCGCGGAACTGCCGCACCCTCTCCCGCGTCAATTCCTTGTCCACTTCGTAGTCCACCATCCTTCCCCTCTTGATGAAGTCCTCGGCGTCACGGCTCATCAGACACAGGTTGATGCGGTAGCGGCGGTCGTAGTTTTGTGGAATGTCCAAGACTTTGACCGGAGATTCTGCTGCAGGTTTGTTGAGGCTGGAAGATAAAACTTTAATTGTGGTGTTCAGACAAATATATCCAAAAGTTCATGGATGATCTTCAATTTCAGTACTCAAATATCTTGGATATGGAAGATGAAACTTTAACTGCATTGTTCAGACAGCTGTTCTTAAAGTTCATGGAGTACTGCTCTCTTACACAGTTTTCTGTCGGTAAGAACACAAAATTAGCCCAGTGTGTGTACGTATTTATGCGAGAGTCTATCTACATATGAGTACATACATGCATATGCGTGTATTTGCAAATTTTGTGTAAGCAGGCATGTGTATGTTTATTTGTATTCATACACAAATACATACATGTACTGTTTATACAGTGCATGTTTTGGAGAACAAAACATATGCAATTAGTCATGTTTCTGAGAATATTGCACATTTACATACAGTCCTCCCACAGTACATGTTTTTCCAAGGACTTACACATGTGCATATAGTGCTCATACAGTGCAAAATTTTAAGAATAAATACTTGCGCATATACATGTACATGGTGATGTTTCTCCAGATAAAACATACCAATTCACATAGTATTTTTTCATCTGTGCATAATTCCGAGGACAACACGCTAGTGTTCACCAAGTCCAACATTCTACACATGCACATTGTACACATAGTGTTCATTTGGTGCATGTTCCTGAGGATGATATGCTACAGACTGACACACATTGTACACATAGTGTTCATTTGGTGCATGTTCCTGAGGATGATATGCTACAGACGGACACACATTGTACACATAGTGTTCATTTGGTGCATGTTCCTGAGGACGATATGCTACAGACGGACACACATTGTACACATAGTGTTCATTTGGTGCATGTTCCTGAGGACGATATGCTACAGACGGACACACATTGTACACATAGTGTTCATTTGGTGCATGTTCCTGAGGACGATATGCTACAGACGGACACACATTGTACACATAGTGTTCATTTGGTGCATGTTCCTGAGGATGATATGCTACAGACTGACACACATTGTACACATAGTGTTTCATTTGGTGCATGTTCCTGAGGATGATCTGCTTGCATACATATATCAAGTGTTTACTGCATGTTCATGAGTACAACACACATGTGATAACAGTGTTCATCAACTATGTTTCAGAGGACGATCTAATGATATATGTGCATGTATAAACGGTTCATACACACAGGGTGTCCATTTCACATACAGATCAGCATATGTCACACCTAATGACTCAAAAATACCTGCTGAAAAATCTTGCAATGCGTGACATTCATCCTGTATCACCATCATCTGTGCATGCGTTCACTCTATAATAATCATAGCTTGCATGAACAACTGTTTATACAAGGACACATTACAGGTTTGAAAGTCACCTGAATGTCTTTTTTTTTTTTTGCCCCACCCATATTCATCTGTCACAGTGCTTGCCAGCAGAGATGATATAGAATTAATATATAGCCTGTGTTTCACAAAAAAAACCCCAAAAAACCCCAAAGAATTTACAAGAATTTGACTGGACCATCGCGCCATTGCCAGAGCTGCACCCAATTTGACAGCTACTTCTAAATAGCAGTTCATGTTTTGTCAAATCTGACGCTTTTTCCAAACTCATGGCTTTGACCCTACGCCACCATTTAAAAACAATCAGGCTTTTTAGCGGATAACAACCACAAAATTTTCTTTGAATCACTGTGTGCCTACAGTTTCAGATTGTGATCTTTCCAGATGTTGCTGGCTCCACTTCGACGAGAGTCAAGGTATGAGGGCAAAGGAGTCATCTGAGCACTGATCCAATTAAAGGTCAACGTCAATATACCTTTGCCAACAATAGGTCCCAAAGCTTCCAGAAAAATGGACATACATTTGCTATGAAAAAATTGACAATTATGATTTTAAAACAGTAAGTTTTTTTTCTGCTTTGCAGTTCATCAGCGTCAAACTTTTCAGTCAATATGAATGCTGCAGGCCAGCTATTAAAACACACTTTTTTTGGTAACAGAATGTTTCATTCTGTATGGGGTGTGTGTGTGTGTGTGTGTGTGTGTGTGTGTGTGTGTGTGTGTGTGTGTGTGTGTGTGTGTGTGTGTGTGTGAAAAAGGAGAAAGAGCTGGATGTACCTTAACAATCTACTTCTGCCTCAGCTTTGTTAAGGTCTTACCTGAACTTGAAAAAAAAAAAAAAAACGAAAAAAGTTTTTCCAAATGCTGGTACCCTTAAAAGGCTGAGCTGAGAATTAAAGTACCCTTTATAAATTCCGAGAAAGGGTGAGCCCACCTCTTACAATCAGCATTAAACTGGGAGATCAGAACACAGCAAGTTTCTGAGGACAAGAGACACGTGTGTAAAGTGTTCACAATATAGCCCATGTCTTTAAGAACAACACACACGTTCATAAACTGCATGTTTCTTGGGACAAAACAGATGTGCTTACAATGTGCATACTTAGTGCACGCGTCTGAGAACAAACAACAAAACTGTGTACCTTTGCTGCGTTTCTTGCCATCAGTTTCTGCCTTCTTCTTCTGGTAAGCTTGGTACTTGTGGAGAAATGCCCAGAAATCCTCATAGTCCTTGGACCCCCTGGAGATGAGGTCCTGGTCCCTGAAGAAGATCCTGTTGAGCGAGGCTTTGTGTTTACTGTAATCAAAATTGTAGTCTGGGGCCTCTTGGTCTCCTTCCTTGATGGGATGGCCTTCACGTTTTGAAGAGTGGGAACTTGACTTTGGCTGAGAGAAGTCAGTGACTGCGAGGCTACCAGCCTGGTGAAATGACTGGCCGCTGGCTGAATTATCAATACCTTGATGTAAATCCTTTTCACTTTTCTTCTTTGCTTCTCTTCCATACCTGTCCATCTCTGTGGAGGTGTAATCTTGCCTACGATGACTTACCTCAGCCTTGACACTGTTCTCACCATGACCGTCTGTCCTATCTGACCAACGCGATCGCCTCTCTTTCCTGTGGCCAGGATCTCGTCTGTTCGTCAAAATGTCTGCTGTCTGTGATTTTGATGGAACCTTGGATTTCATGTCTCTGTTTATGAGGGTGAAAACCCTCGGTTTGTATTGTGGGTTCTTTGTTGCCAGCTGCTTGTCCAGAATGTTTTTGTCCTGTCTTCACCGGATCGCTCACTCATTTCGGGACTAGAAGTGCCATGTTTTTTCTTGTCCGACTTTGGTTTTGCTCCATGTTGTTTGTCTTTTTCTGATCTTTGGCCGTCACAGTCCACAGAAGGGGACAGTCCCTCCCTTCTGCGGTCTGATGAGTGTTTTCTTCTGTCTTTCTTTCTCCTTTTTGTGTGAGTCATGATGTTTTGATTTTTTTTATGTTTGTGTTTCTTGTGATTTTTGTGTGTGTCTTCACGGTCATCATCGTATTCTCGTCTTCTTTTCCTTGGCTCTGGGGATGTGTCAGACATGCCGCTTCTGCGAATCTAACCTGTACACACACACACACACACACACACACACACACACACACACACACACACACACACACACACAGGTGCACACACATATAAAAGATACAATACATACAAGGGTTTTAAGTTGTTCTCAATCTCAAGGGAGGCAATGTCCAGTCCGCCTAAAGGGGGATGCTTGAATCAAGAAATTTGTGAAAGTAAATGCAGATTCACCCATACAATGATGTTTTCAGTGTTACTGAGTTACCCCGCTCCTAACTCCCCAAACATGGCCACATCCAGACTCATTCTGTCACAGTCCAATGGTCATCTATCCATGGGAAGCTCTCCATGTAGGATCATCACAAATCAACCACCTGCACTGCCACTGAGCCATTTTGCTGGTGTTCAGTGTCTTCGATTCTAATGCACTTAGGCCACTATTGCACTCAGCTATCGATAGCCCCCAACTGACACTAGTTACTGTTCACTTATTGACTAAGCATAGAAAACTGTACATGAAAAATTTACATATATGCATATCTCCACACATTCCTCTCACTCATGTGTTTGAGATTTAGTGTCAGAACTTAGCATTATCCAAATAACTTGAAAACTGTACAAATGTGGTCAGACGACTGGAATGAAATGTATGCAAATGCCAGGCAATGCCATGTGTGTTTTATGCAAGCGCTCATGACTACATGACAAAACTGGAAAAGGATGCATATGTTTAACAAAGTTCACATCCTGCAAAGAAGAAAAGACTTTGGTGTCACATTAAATAGTAATCTACAGATTTTTGTGTTGACACTACTAGCTTATCAGCAATGCAACAAACAACAAAGTAATCAACAGATTTTTGTGTTGACACTACTAACTTATCAGCAATGCAACAACAACAAAGTAATCAACAGAGCAAAACAGATATCGGGAATAATTGAATGAACTTCAATCCATTTACATATATGGAAACATACTTCTTTTATACATAATGTTTCTTCTGTCTGTCTGTCTGTCTCTGTGTGAAGTCTGTCTTTGTTGTTTTTGATATACTAATCCAGTGTTCCACTGCTCTTCTCCAAATCTGGCATGGACTCATCAGCATACTAAACAATCAAGAGTAAATAGCTAGAAAGTCACATCATGTGCATTTCTCAGGCAACCCTATGAACTCTAGGAAATTCAATATCATGATTCTGCAACATCAAAGATGCCTGGTCACTGACTTTCATACAGACTGATGGCAAACGTCATCATTACTGTTGGCTGGAAAAGCTTAGCTGGGACAGAGCTTGACTCAAGGTCTGAAGGTCCTTGGTTTCATCCTGGGTTTTGACACTGTCTTCTTTCATTTTCTTTTCTTTCAGGAATTAAGAAGGGTCTAAGGCAAATGGTGGGGTGTTCAGGAAGGCTACTGTGGATGAGTGGAGAAGGGGGGAGGGAAGACAGACAGGGAGATGAGTGGGATAGGGGGACAGGGGAAGAGGATGAAGGGGATGGGGGAAGAGGGGGAGAAGGAGGTGATGTGAAGCTGGGTGGGGGAAGGAGAGAGAGGGTGTGACTAGGTATTACATAATTCAAGGTTCAACCCTGTCTAGATGTGGAAATGTAATCTCATAACCATATCAACACTAACTATCTGCTTTTTAGAGAGCAAAGAAAAGAGCAATCAAAAGTGGTTAAAAAAAATGGACATAAACTAGAAACAAGACTGCTGAACACAAGAGGAAGGACTGCTGACTTTACACCTTTCAAGAGGAAGGTTATGAAAATCTCACACAGAGTTAAAAAATATTTAATAATAAAGAAAAAATCTCTTTCATCAGCATTATCAATGTGATAAAAGTAAAATTAGGAATTGAATGGGTGTGGACTAAAGTACATCCTCAGGGTTACAAAGAAATAAAACAAAATAAAAAATAAAAAGTAAAATGAGAGAGAGAGAGAGAGAGAGAGAGAGAGAGAGAGAGAGAGATGCAGGGGGCAGGGGGGGGGGGAGAGAGAGAGAGAGAGAGAGAGAGAGAGAGAGAGAGAGAGAGAGAGAGAGAGAGAGAGAGAGAGAGAGTGAGAGAGACTGAGACAGAGACAGAGAGACAGAGGTAGTGAGGGAGGGAGGCAGGAGGAGGGAGAGGCGAGTGTGGGGAGCAGGAAAGAGCATCTTTAAAACAACCTAACTAACAAAAAATACAAAGGAGATGCAAAAGGACGATCAATTTTGAAGCACCAGGAAAAAGAATGAAAAAATAATGCATAAATACAGAGAAAAAAAAATGCATGATGATAGCCCAGCCACATGGGCAGGGGGAGGGGTGGGGAACTATATCACATGGGTAAGTCAGTCATTCCAGCAGAACCGTGAGAGAGAGAGAGAGAGAGAGAGAGAGAGAGAGAGAGAGAGAGAGAGAGAGAGAGAGAGAGAGAGAGGTAAGAATACAAGCATAACGACATTATGTCAAAAAGGCAGGAGGTAGGAGGAAAACACACACACACACACACACACACACACACACACACACACACACACACACACACACACACACACACACACACACACACACACACACACACACACACACATATGTACTCAGTTAAGACATACTTACTAAACAGGATAACATACGTGTGCATTTCAGGTACAAAACACTTTCTTAATAGTCAGGTTCATACATAAGGCTAGGAGTGTTGTGGTGGTGGGTGGTGTGGATTATTGCGGACTATGCAAGTATTGGCACATAAGATGGTTGAAATAATGGTGTTTGAAGGTTGATCTGTTAACTAATGTTGTGGGTGCCTTCCCAGACACAATCTGTCCATTATGGTCCCTTTGTTGTTTTCTAATCTCAGACTTAAGTGCTCATTTGTGTAGGCTTAGCAATGGTTTGAGGGTGTTAGTGCTAGCAGAATCCCATAGGGTAGACCCATAGTCTATGTATGATTGAATGAGACTGGGAAATGAGCTTGCTTGAGTGCAGGTCGAGGAAGTTTTGATTTTGGAGAGTTGAAAGACATTCTGTGAAACTTTTTTGCACAGTGAGGTTATGTGAGCTTGCCAACTAATATTGTTATCAACTGTTATTCCTAGCACGTTGTGGTATGTAACCTGTTCAACGGATTCATCTTTAATGCTGATCTAGTGCATGTTGAGTATCATCTATGGTTTTGAGCCAGTCCGGGGATCCTTTCCTGGTTCAGATGTTGGCGTGAAAATTATAAATACTTGTTGAACACAAAATTTCAATTCACATCGATCGCATTTACCCACACAATACAATACAATATTTATTCCTTTTGCCCCTTTTCGGGTATGGAGGAAGGGTGTGTTTTAAAGCAATATCTGGAAAAGGAAAACGAACAAGCCAAAATAAAACATAACTTGCTTGTCCGTGCTGACAGAGACCAACAATTTACAATTCTTGAGAGACAATCTAATATACTTTGACAACAGAGGCATTTGTTTTCGATTGGTAGAAGACATCATTTGACCCCCCAGTGACACACTGCACAAGCTGAAGTTCAAATGCAATCATTGTGTGAAGAAAGTTTTGTTTTGTTTTTTGAAGGATAGTGATACTGACTTTCTGAGTTCTACATACAGCTACCCTACTTGTTAGTTATTGACTGTTTACTGCTGCATTTAAGATTTCTTTTCTACATACGTCCGTCGTGATCTCTGAAAAGCGAATGGTTTGCGTTCGGCTGCAGAGGGGACGTTACTCTGGATTATAAAACTACTGCATAAATAGGACTCGTTATTTCTGGTAAAATCATGTGTAGAGAGAAACATATAACAAAACAGGGATAAATCAATATACACATTATTTTGGATATTCATATAATGTTGCATATAGGATTAAAAGAATGAGTTTATTTCTTTGATTTTAATATTTTTTCCTTTGGTTTACAATATGGCGACTGCCTGAGCGCCCATTTTGAAAATAAAGAAGGGAATGTGAAACCACTATCAAAACATCATCCAGTTATCACATAATACCATCATTGTGAAAAGTATATTTCATTATCTTGAAAGATGGCAGCTGAGATCGACTGCTCCGGGTTGGTGAAAAACACCAGAAGGTCAGTGCGTTCGAGCAATGTCGCCGACCGATAGTCTAGCCATTTTTTTGTTTTCGTTCGTTAGTGAGATATAACGTCCTGTTGGCCGGTGGCCCAAAAGGACAAGGTACACTCGCAGACGTAAGTCAGCATTGTAAATATTAAGTTATTTATAGTTATTGTATTAATGTTCATATGTAGCCTTTCACACATGAGTGCATGTTCACACACACACACACACACACACACACACACACACACACACACACACACACACATACATTTTGTATACAGGCATGCACACACACATACATACGCACAGTAGAAAACACAAACACGCGTGCGCACACTCGCACACTCACACACACACACGCCACACACACACACACACACACACACACACACACACACACACACACACACACACACACACACACACACACACACACACACACACACGTGCACACACACACATACACATGCACACACACACACACACACACACACACACACACACACATACACATACATACACACACACACACACACACACACACACACACACACACACACACACACACACAACTACAGACCAGTATCACGCACCAGCGTACCATGTAAGATACTAGAGGAGGTTGTGACAGCTGAGTCACTGGACTGTTTCAAGTCCAGGCTGGCCTCCCATCTGTAGAACCTGAAACAACCATCCCCCCCCTTCCCCGCCCCGCCACCCCCAACACTCCCCCCCCCCCCCCCCCCCCCTCCTCCTGACCACTATTCCCTAAAATCCCCCCTCCCCCCTTTTTTTTTTTTTTTTTTTTTTTTTTTTTTTTTTTTCCCCCCAAATCCTAAGAACAGCGCAATCTTCGGCAATCTCCCCGAATACGACAAAACCATCAGCAAAATGATGTTGGTCATGTAAAGGAAGAAGAAGAAGAAGAAGAATAGTGAGCAACATCATGACACATCTAGAATCCAATAACATCCTGACCTCACAACAACATGGCTTCAGGAAGGGATGTTCCTGTGTCACCCCAACTGCTCGAGCTGACAGAAGAACTATCTGAGAAACTAGACCAGGGCACAGACACTGACGTCGTAGTGATGGACTTTGCGAAGGCTTTTGACAAAGTCAGCCACAGCCTCCTAGTACACAAACTCCAACACTATGGAATCAGAGAGGTGAAACCAACCAATGGATTGGCAATTTCTTGGACAACCAACATCAGTCAGTAGTGGTGGACGGATCACGTTCGGAAACAGTCGCAATTAGATCAGGCGTCCCCCAAGGTTCTGTGCTGGGACCCTGCCTGTTCCTCGTATACATCAACAACCTCCCAAACAGAGTCCAATCCAGTACACGCCTGTTTGCTGATGATGACACCATCACCTACAGACACATCTTAGGTGTAGCAGACCAGCAAGCGCTGCAGAAAGACCTTGAGGTGCTAAAATAGTGGGAGAGGGAATTGGACATGGCCTTCCACCCAGACAAAAGCACAGTCATGCATGTGACCTGCAAAAAAAAGATACACCCACCGCTGGATACCAACTCCACAAGCAGACTCTTCAGAGCAGCAACAATATGAAGTATCTCGGAGTGACCCTGCAAATGATGGCAAATGGAATGGGCACATCAACAACATAAGCGCCAAAGCCAACAAGACACTGGGCTTCCTGTGAAGGAATCTAAAGAACACCAGCAGGAAGGTCAAAGAAATGGCATACAAAGCACTAGTGAGACCAGTTCTAGAATACGCCTCCGGTGTCTGGGACCCACACACTGCCTAAGATATCCAGGACATAGAGGCCATCCAACATAGAGTGGCTCGCTTCGTCACGAACAACTACAAGCAAACCTCCAGCATCACCACCATGCTGGAGAAACTAAAATGGCCTCCCCTTCAGATGAGGCGAAAGCAGCACGACTAACCATGTTTTACAACATGAAACACAACTCCAAACAAGATCAAGGAGGGGCCACAACCAACAATTCAGCAGGATAACATGCCGGACGGAACAAAGAAATATGTTGTTCCTTCCAAGAACAATAAGGGATTGGAATCTGCTCCCTCAGGAAATAGTGCAGGTCCCAACGGCAGATACCTTCAGTAGGAAGGCATATGCAATTCCAAAATCCAACTCTCTCCTCCCCTCCCTCTCCCCCCTTTCCCCACTCCACCCTTCTTTGCACACTATGCTCTCCTTCATTCTCTCAATAAGTTTTTTTTTTTTTTTTTTTTTTTTTTCAGTCGTCTTCACCCCAAACGTAACAATAATATTAATACTAATAGTCAAACACTTGACTGTGGTTACTACCGGAAGAAGAACACAGACCAAAAACTCTTACACAGCCAGTTTTGATTTGCTTGTTTTTTGTGGATTGGTTCATTTTTTAGTCTAATATCACCAGGAACAGACGTTAAATTAAATCAATCAAATCAAATCAAATCAAATCAGTCTGCATATTCTGTGGCAACTGTTGTTGCCAGCAGTAATGGGTGAGTTCCATGTGGGGGGCCGTCATTCTGGTTCTCCGAGCTCTGGTTCCCTTTGAACTTCAGTTGAAATTTCGGCTGTTGATCAACCTTCTTCCGTTGAGTCTCCACAACAACTGGCTGATTATTTTGAGACTGTGAAATGGGGGATCTGGTGTAAAAAAAAAAAAAAAAAAAAAAAAAGAAAAAGAAAAAAAGACCTATGCTAATTCCTATTTCATTAACATGAAATTACCACAATGTGACACCCCCCCCACCCCTTCTTGCCTACTCACTAGCCTACATACACAAAAAAAAAAACAAACAAACAAACAAACAAAAAAAGGTAAAAGCTAAGCGCGGAGGTGCAGCAGGCTACCATGGTCGCTTTTCATCCATTACTATGGACTAGCTGGCCCCAGGTTGCAGTAGGCAACTCAGTCCCGCAGCATCCTTCCACTCATCCATTCACACAACAAGACAGCTTTAAATTATATAGAAATCTACTGAAGATGCCTGTTGACCTGTGACACAAGTGTTTCAGGGGTTTCGGCATCAACAGTATCTGAGGAAGGGAGTTCCAGTCCACAAATGTTCTTGGGAGGAACGACATCAGCCTGTATTCGGTGTCTGCAGCAAATTGTTTAAACTGCTGCTGATTGTGACTTTGTGGCTGTCTCTTCTTGGGAGGTTGGAGCTGCTGTTTCAACCTCAGCAGCTGACTAGTTGTTCTTGATTTTACTTGACAATGGGCGTTGGTTTATTTTGGCCTCTTCGCCCAAAACAAAAGGCTATCTTCAGGACCACCATGTGACCATCTTCGTGTTTGGGTGGTGATGGTTCAATACCATGTGAGGCCGCCTCAAAGAGGGAGCAGGACAAAAGTCTCAGGAGCCTGTTCCTGGTATACAGCAATGACCTCCCAAACATGGTCCAATCCAGCGCATGCCTGTTCGCTGATGACACCGTCCTCCACAGACACATTTCAAGTGAAGCAGACCAGCAAGCCATCCAGAAAGACCTTGAGGCACTAGAACAGTGGGAGAGGGAATGGGACATGGCCTTCCATCTGGACAAGTGCACAGTCATGCATGTTACTACTCGCAAAAAAAAATCCACCCACTGCTGGATACCAGCTCCACAACCAAACTCTCTAGAGCAGCAACAACACAAAATATCTTGGAGTGACCCTGCAAAACGACAGTAAATGGAACAGGCACATAAACAACATATGTGCCAAAGCCAACAAGACTGGGCTTCCTGCGAAGGAATCTAAAAAGCCCCAGCAGGAAGGTCAAGGAAATGGCATACAAAGCACTAGGAGACCAGTGCTGGAATCCGCCTCCGGTGTCTGGGACCCACACACTGCCCAAGACTTCCAGGACATAGGGGCTATCCAATGTAGAGTGGTCTGCTTCATCATGAACTATTACAAGCAAACCTCCAGCGTCACCATCATGCTGGAGGAACTAAAATGGCCACCCCTTGAGATGAGGCGGAAAGTGGCACATCTAACCATGTTTATTGTTTTGCAACATGAAACACAACACAACGGCTGTGAAGTTCCACCATCTAAAACCCCTGCAAACAAGATCAAGGAAGGGCCACAACCAACAATACAGCAGAATAACATGCCGGACAGAACAAAAAAAATATGTCGTTCCTCCCAAGAACAGTAAGGGACTGGAATCTGCTCCCTCAGGAGATAGAGCAGGTCCCAACGGCAGGTACCTTCAGCAGGAGGGTATCTGCAATTCCCTAAATCCAACTCTCCCCTCCCCCCCCCCCCCCCCCCCCCCCCCCCCCCCCCCTCTGTACTCTATACTTTCTTTCATCCTCTCAATAAAAGTTTTTTTGTTTTTTTTCTTCAGTCATCTTCACCCCCAGACGTAACAACAATAGTCAAACACTTGACAGTGGTTACTAACGGACATGCACGAGTCCCTAAAATTCGATGGCCACGCACACTACAGCCAGGAGGGCAATTTTTCAGCCCAGTCCCATAAGGAGTGCCCACATGCCTGCTGGCTCAGACTCAAGTGACTCAAAGCATGGTATCCCAGGCCACGGTAATTGTAGTCAGGCAGCGCTCCATTACCGATCGCCCCACCTCTTTAAGAGCCACCCCTTGGTGACACAGGCTAGACCCACTATCACCCATATGGCTGGAAGGATCGCTGCGCCGCCTGACTCTGACCTCTGAGATCAGTGTCCCTCAGAGGAGAGCTACCACCTCTCCCTTGGCATTGGTGCTGTCACACTCACCACAGTTCACCGACAGTCAGTGAATGGATCGGGTTATATATATATGGACTGTGGTGTGTCTCTATCTCTGACGCCAAGAGCACAGACGCAATCAGCCGTGTCTCCCTGATGAGTCCGATCCAGTGGACGAAAGGCCTCGGAGCAGGTGATACATATAGATCTGCCTTAGAGAGGGATTGCGATAGTTTCCTCATGCAGCTAGTGAAAGGGTTTTCATGTTTACGATATATATACATTTTCCCATTTACTTCATCTTCATTTTTTTTTTTTTCCCTTCTCAATTTCAAATCTTTGCCAAGTCATTACTCTAATGATGGAAGAATTGTTAACCTGCACTTGTTTTCCCCCACGACTTAATTGTTCAGCATTATATTGTTTGGTCAATCAGTGGGTGATTGCATCTCTTAGAAGATCCAAGGAAAGGTTGTTCTGCACAATTCTTAGCCGCTGACAATGCTTGGGTTATTGAACAGCAGAGCTGACCACTCAGACTGTTCCATATCTTTTGATCTCCCTTGCATCCTCAAGCATAGGCTCAAAGATTGTCTCTTACATTTTATATTGCTTGTGTAATTTTTTTAGTTTTCAACAACTTTTTTCTCTCCACACTTTCATTTTTTGTTTAATTCTACTACCTTTCGCTGGCTGCTTTGGGGGTGCTGTTGGATTCTTTTTCGAACCGTTGGCGGTCGGAACACCACAGAATTATGGACTGTGGTGTGTCTCTATCTGACGCCAAGAGCACAGATGCAATCAGCCGTGTCTCCCTGATGAGTCCGATCCAGTGGACGAAAGGCCTCAGAGCAGGCGACACATGTAGATCTGCCTTCGAGAGGGATTGCGATAGTTTCCTCATGCAGCTAGTGAAGGGTTTTCATGTTTACGATATACATTTTCCCATTTACTTCATCTTCAATTTTTTTTTTTTCCTTCTCAATTTCAAATCTTTGCCAAGTCATTACTCTAATGATGGAAGAATTGTTAACCTGCACTTGTTTTTCCCCCACGACTTAATTGTTCAGCATTATATTGTTTGGTCAATCAGTGGGTGATTGCATCTCTTAGGAGATCCAAGGAAAGGTTGTTCTGCACAATTCTTAGCCGCTGACAATGCTTGGGTTATTGAACAGCAGAGCTGACCACTCAGACTGTTCCATATCTTTTGATCTCCTTGCATCCTTAAATGGATCCTCAAGCATAGGCTCAAAGATTGTCTCTTACATTTTATATTGTTTGTGTAATTTTTTTAGTTTTCAACAACTTTTTTTTCTCTCCACACTTTCGTTTTGTTTAATTCTACTACCTTTCGCTGGCTGCTTTGGGGGTGCTGTTGGATTGTCTTTTTCGAACCGTTGGCGGTCGGAACACCACAGAATTATGGACTGTGGTGTGTCTCTATCTGACGCCAAGAGCACAGACGCAATCAGCAGTGTCTCCCTGATGAGTCCGATCCAGTGGACGAAAGGCCTCGGAGCAGGCGATACATATAGATCTGTCTTCGAGAGGGATTGCGATAGTTTCCTCATGCATTTAGTGAAGGGTTTTCATGTTTACGATATACATTTTCCCATTTACTTCATCTTTTTTTTTTTTTCCCTTCTCAATTTCAAATTTTTGCCAAGTCATTACTCTAATGATGGAAGAATTGTTAACCTGCACTTGTTTTCCCCCACGACTTAATTGTTCAGCATTATATATATATATATATATATATATATATATATATATATATATATATATATATATATGTGTGTGTGTGTGTGTGTGTGCACATACACGCACACACACGCACACACACACGCACACGCACGCACACACACACACACACACACCGTTACATAATCTGTAATCACGTTAAATGGGAAGATGTTAAATTGGAGAAGAACAACAACAACACACACACGCATGCACGCACATGCACATACACACATACACACTGTGCCTGACCCTGTTCACACACACACACACACACACACACACACACACACACACACACACACACACACATATTCACACCGTTACACAATCTGTCTGTAATCGAAGATGAAGAAGAACAACACACACACACACTGTGCCTGACCCTTTTCTGCTGGCTGCTGATGCAGGATGGTACAAGAGATGCAAGAGAAAACATCGGCAGACTGCAGCACAGCAGTGGATGCTGCAACTCTCACCTTGCAGCTGCAGGAACTGGCCAAGGTACAAAATGATCGATGGTGGGGCTCATTCAATGTTTACAAAGTCTGTATAGGTCAGTGAAAGTAAGAAAAGTTATTGTTAAATTTAAAATAGGAGATTGTCACATTCAGTGTAAAGTGCAGGAAAGTAAGGTATTTGTAGAAACTGGGGAAAAGTCAGGGAAATGGCTGATAATATGCTGAACTGGAAGTTCTGACTAAGAATGGAAAAAAAAATGCACGTAAATCTACAACTACAAGTTGATGACCAGAACTGGATAAAAGATTAATTTCACCTAAAAAGTCATACAAAGCCCTGCTGTAAAACTGTCCTAAGTGGGTCTACTAGTACTAGCAAAAAAATCACAATTCTAGGAAAGAAAAAAAAACTTTCCCAGCATTGCTAAAATTTCTAATGGCATAATTGACAACACAGCTTTGTACTAAGCCTGCACAATTGTACATGTGCCAAAGTATGTCAGTGCTCGAGCATTACCATACATTTATTGTTAAAGGCAGCTAGTATTAAGAGAGGTGCTATAATCTGATTGAATTTCGCAAAATGACATAATAACAAAAATGGACCTAGCTGGGGGGAAACCCTTGAGGTGCTGCAGTTAGCTTTTTAGTCATGCAATGTACACAATTGCTCTGTTATTGCTTCTTTGGTAAATGGATGTCCTAATCATTGAAAAATCGGAAATTTAGATATTATGATGAGTGCTAAAAGACATTTGGCAAAAAGAAATTGTCTATGTACAACGAATTACATTGAAATGCTGGGGTTTAGATCATGACTATGCACACATCACCTCATAAGAAACAGAATATGCATCCTGTTAATAAATAGCTTCAAACTAGAACAGACAAAGCGCTATCAGGCTCAGAGCAGGAAAATCCATGACTTTTGGCTGTGTTTGGTTTAAAGGACTATGTATAAAGAATTATTTGCTATTATTAGTTTTAAAATTTCTTACTTTTTTTTTTGTTTCTGGAAGATCTATAAGGAATTGCTTGCTGAGTATCGGTATGTTTTTTTATATGTTTGTGTAGTAAAGCAAAATTAAATGTTGCTGAAAGAAGATGACCCATGAATGTGAAAAGCACCAACCAAACAAATTCAGTGTAGGTAATAATGTAAGTGTCTTAAATTTGAGGATGTGAAACCCTTTCATTTTTATTTGATGTGAAACTGACTTGTCTCATTAACTGATCACAACAAAATCACTGAAAGTATTATTTTGTGACAGAGCAAACTGGTTGTATAAAATACCAGTTGATCATTTGTGTGTTGTGTGATAGGGCAAAAAGAATGTAAAGGTCAATGATCATTAGTGCTGCCATGTGACAGAACAGGATGTAAAGGACACTGATCATTAGTGTTGTCATGTGACAGAACAGGATGCAAAGGACACTGACCATTTGTGCTGTCATGTGACAGAACAGGATGTAAAGGACACTGACCATTAGTGTTGTCATGTGACAGAACAGGATGCAAAGGACACTGACCATTTGTGCTGTCATGTGACAGAACAGGATGTAAAGGACACTGACCATTTGTGTTGTCATGTGACAGGACAGGATGTAAAGGGCACTGACCATTTGTGCTGTCATGTGACAGAAACAGGATGTAAAGGACACTGACCATTAGAATTTAGTGTTGTCATGTGACAGAAGAAGCAGGTTGTAAAGGACACTGACCATTAGCATTGTTATGTGACAGAACGGGATCTAAAAGACTGACCATTAGTGTTGTCATGTGACAGAAGAAACAGGTTGTAAAGGACACTGACCATTAGAGGTTAGAGTTACATGACAGAACAAAAAGGTTCTAAAGGACACTGACCGTTGGTGTTGTTATGTGACAGAACAAGCAAGATGTCAAGGACAAGTTCCACAAGACGTTGACCATCAACAGCTTCATGCAGAACTTGGTCAAGCCCAGAGAACAGTGGGACGCCATTGTCACACAGAATGGTCTCCCTTTTAGTTTGTTAGCTTTTTTGTTTCATTTGATAGATAGATAGATTTTTTTCTTTTCTTCTTCTTTTTTGTTTCTTTTTGAGACAGAACATTTCATCCTTTTTTATGCAGAATATTTTCATATGACTTTAAACTTCTCAGTTTCAGTTGCTTTGTAAGTCAAAGCTGCTTAATCAGTTAATTTGCCAATAATGTTATTGTTCATTTTCTTGTAGACTGTATGGTCATGAGAAGAGTAAATGCAAATGTTCATGTTCTTGCATCATCAGGGTTTTTTTTTTTTTTTTTGTGAAGGGAGGAGCTGATAAGCCATGAAAAATCATTTGCTTTTTCTTGATGCTGTGGTTAGCTTGTGTGTGGAGCACTGAGGTTGCTGAACTGTTTATGACACAGAGCAGTCTGCAAGTTTGTGACTGGATCTCACATGTTCCTTGCAGATGCTTATACCAAAGATGGGGATTGGGACTGGACTAGAGATTACACAAAGCCTCGTAGATTGTAGAGAAAATCATAGTTTGAAAGCCAATCCGTGCAGATGCTTATATACAAAGATGCAGAGATGGGATTGGACTAGAGATTACACGTCTCGTAGATTGTAAAAAAAAATCATAGTTTGAAAGCCAATCCTTGCATTGCATCACAGACGGTTATTGTAAGAAGTGTTTATCACTGGATTGTAAGAGAAGTTTGGCTATGAAAAGATCAGTCCTGAATAGTTTAGTTTACATAATGATCATGATGTAAAGGATATAACAAAGGGAAATTTACTTCAGAGTGATATAAGAAACTGCCCATGCAAAGTTGTAACATGTATGTCATATTTATACGCACATTGATTTCAGGCTGATACATGATAACGTGACCTAGGCGGTCAGCGGGTCTGTCCTTATCATCACTCTCCTCTTAGGTCATCCACAGATCCAATCTTCATGACTGGAAGTAGGGTGATGGGGGGGGGAGAAACCATGTTACTGTGTTGTTACCACAGCACAGCACACGCCGTTTGTGTGTTCCCTGGTGTAGCCTGAAAAATAGGAATGAAATGGTGTTGATGATTGTTATCAGAAGAAGAACTGCAGGCAGCACGCAGCGCCCTAAAGGAAGCCCAGCGTAGAACGGAGGAGCAGAAGACCAAGACTGAAAAGATGAACGACGTCACTGTTGAGGGTGAGGCATCACTTAACACCCCTTGTATTACGGGATAGTGTGGGTGAAGGAGGTTGGCAGAATGAATGCAGTCAGGGTGAGACATTAGTCAAAGTGTGGCAAAGCAAGTAGGCAGAATAATTCTGGGAAGAAAGCACACAGGTAGACAGAACGAATGCAGTCAAGGTGGGGCGTTAGACCCAATGTGGCAAAGCAGGTAGGTGCTGGGGGGAGAAAGCAATCAGCACAGTGGGAAAGGACAGAAGTCACTGTGTTTCTTTGTGACAAATTCTTCTCATCGTCATCATCCTGTCTCACTTAACCGGGGGCATGCAGATTGCGAAACTCATTCCTTTTTATTCATAATTAACTTTGTGTGTTGTGCACACACCTCCGATGTAAGCATCCAAGTTTTTTTAACAGTTAAAAAGAAACACCATTGAACAAAACACCATGTGATTATTACATCACACTCATTCATAATTAACCTTGTGTGTTGTACACACATCTCCAATGTAAGCCTCCAAGTTTTTTAACAATTTCAAAAAGTCCTAAAGAAAAACACCACATAATTATGACACTATAGCTATTATGCTCTAATTTTGCCAGTTTGTGCTTGATGATGCTCTTTGTTTCTGCAGACCCAAATCAAAAAGAGTACTGTATCAAATCAGTACAAATGTGCTTTGTATTTGCGACATCTGGTTTTCTAAAATAGCCTGTTTTTTGTAAACTACACTAAAAGCGAAGGCTTACTGGTTTGCTTTTATAGAATTTGTTACCAAACAAACTCGTGTTCTAAATGTGACCTTGTTTAAAAACATATCTGCATCCGACTGAACTTTGAGTTGTTTTTAAAGTGTTATAGAAGCTATCTGTGTCATGCAACTCATCCATGGCTACAGTTAGTGCAGCATTCCTGCAAAGAATAATGTACTGGTAATCCTTGTTTCTGTATTTGTTCAGCGCCATTACTGCTTATGTGCAAGTAATGCATCTTGTTTCTTTATTTGTTCAGCACCATTACTGCTCAGGTAATGTGCAAGTTTTGGGCTTTGTTTCTTCATTGGTTCAGTGCCATCAGTCTTAGGATAATATATGAGTAATGGGCTTTGTTTCTTCATTGGTTCATTGCTGTCACTGCCCAGGGTAATGTGCTAGTAGTGCACTGTGTTTCTTCACTGGGTATTGTCATTAGTCAGGGTTATGTACTAGTAATAAATGAACCTGTTTCTTCACGGGGTGCAGTGCTCTCACTGCTCAGGGTAATCGGCCAGTTACCTGAACCGGTGAGTCATTTGTGCAATATCCCTCTTTAAACTTCATCATGGACCATTGCCTTGTCAGTTTGAGGCTGTCACTGAAGAGTAAATTCTTGCACTCATCTCAGCGACTTTTTTTTTTTTTCTCCTCTGTTTTTTTGTCATCTGTTGAAGAAGGCAGATGAAAGGCTTGTCTCCATTATTGCCCTACCAGACTCAGTGCAGCATTCAACATGCTTGCCAGTCCATCTGCTTAGCCCGGTGACTGCTGGAGAATCGTCCCTTTTGATATTCCTATATACTAGAAGAGAACCTGTCTGCTGTGAGAACAGCTCCCAGTAAAGTAAAAAAAGAGGCCCATCAGCAAGTGTGGTCAGAACAGAGATGTGAACCACATTATTTACACTATTTTTGTGTATGAACAGTTCCCTGATTCATAATTGCTCTAAGCTAGTGCTTTGCCTTTTCTTTTTTCTCTATTAGCCTTTTCTGTGCTAAAGAAAAAAAAAAAGTAACTATATTTTGCTTTTTGTTATGCTATATTTATTTAGCAGTTTTTAATATTTTGTAATTGGTGTCATTGTTCTTCCAAATTTTATTTTATACTCCGATTTCAAAATGTTGTTGGATCTTGATCTTTTTTTTTTTTTTTTTTTTTTTTTTTTTTTTTTGCTGTCCCAACTTCTGCGCCACCTCAGAGGCAGTGCACCCACGCCGCTCATTCCGACACCCCGTCCACAGCCACAGCCCGGCCAGTCCCGCCGCAGCCCCGGCACTGGCAATCCACAGGGAACAGTCAATGTCGAGTCGTCAAGAGGCAACCCACCGGAGGAGACACTGCACTGCTGCCGAGTCACTTCGGTGGTGTTCAGTGGCGCCTGTTCTGATCTAACATACGCAGGACACCACCTACGTCCGTCCAACGACAGCCCCCATGGACTCGCCGATACCGGTGACCCCGACGGAAGCAAACCAAGGCCACAGACGTGGAGAGGACATCGAAATTGAGGTCACCATGAGAGCAGGGCATGAAGGGGCACAGAGATTTGAGACATTTTTTTTAATGCTGATCGATGAGAATGAGGATGATTAAGATGATGCTACGGATTTTCCATTTCGGTCTGAGACTACTTGACAGGGCTATACTCTACGCTTCCTTTCATAATATATCCCGGCGTCAACCAGGCCCGAGAGATACAGGCACCTGCAGTGTTGGTCAGGAAAATTTGAGCAACACTCTCAGAAACGCATCCATTAAGTGGATGAAACTCGACTGTGTGGTCCCAGTCTTCCCAACTGAGTCCGCAGCAAACTCAACTCTGGGTAGGAGCCAGTCGGGGCAGCAGAAAAACCCACATGACTCTGATGGGATTCGAACCCACAACCTCCCAGCCGGGAGTCCGCGACGCTAACCACTTCGCCACGGCGGCTGGTGGATCTTTATTTGATGTTGTATTTTTCCCACTAAACAGTTGAAAAGACATGTGTACAGATGGTTTACATCATGCAACATTTTGCTTTATTGTTCTCATTCAGTACTGCCCTTGTATCAAGCCACCCTGAAGAGTCTGGAAGAAAGACTGCAGTGCCTGGAGGAACTGGTGAGTGCAGCTGCAGCGACAGTGTCAGGAATTTTGCCCCCCCCCCCACCTCCCACCTCTCCTCATCATTCAAAATGAATATCGCTTTCACACCCTTTGCCAGGGAAATGAAGGTGCTGGCCTGGTAGTCCAAGGCCATCAAGGTGATGAAGATGGCTGGAAGTAAGAGGCCATCAGGGTGATGATGAAGATGGTCTGGTAGTCAGGCCATCAGGGTGATGAAGATGGTCTGGTAGTCAGAGGCCATCAGGGTGATGAAGATGGCCTGGTAGTCAGAGGCCATCAGGGTGATGAAGATGGTCTGGTAGTCAGAGGCCATCAAGGTGATGAAGATGGCCTGGAAGTAAGAGGCCATCAGGGTGATGAAGATGGTCTGGTAATAAGAGGCCATCAGGGTGATGAAGGTGGCTGGTAGTCAGGCCATCAGGGTGATGAAGATGGGTCTGTAGTCAGAGGCCATCAAGGTGATGAAGATGGCCTGGAAGTAAGAGGCCATCATGGTGATGAAGATGGTCTGGTAGTAAGAGGCCATCAGGGTGATGAAGATGGCCTGGAAGTAAGAGGCCATCAGGGTGATGAAGGTGGCCTGGTAGTCAGGCCATCAGGGTGATGAAGGTGGCCTGGTAGTCAGAGGCCATCAGGGTGATGAAGGTGGCCTGGTAGTCAGAGGCCATCAGGGTGATGAAGATGGTCTGGTAGTCAGGCCATCAGGGTGATGAAGGTGGCCTGGTAGTCAGGTCATCAGGGTGATGAAGGTGGCCTGGTAGTCAGGTCATCAGGGTGATGGTGGCCTGGTAGTCAGAGGCCATCAAGGTGATGAAGATGGCCTGGTAGTCAGAGGCTATCAGGGTGATGAAGGTGGTCTGCTAGTCAGGTCATCAGGGTGATGAAGGTGGCCTGGTAGTCAGGTCATCAGGGTGATGGTGGCCTGGTAGTCAGAGGCCATCAGGGTGATGAAGATGGCCTGGTAGTCAGAGGCTATCAGGGTGATGAAGGTGGTCTGCTAGTCAGGTCATCAGGGTGATGAAGTGGCCTGGTAGTCAGGTCATCAGGGTGATGAAGGTGGCCTGGTAGTCAAACATTTATGTTGCGTGTGTGTGCATGTGTGTGTGTTTGTCTGGCCTGTGTCTGCCTGTCTGTGACTGTCAGAGAGAGAGAGTTTCACCTAGATACATAGCTAAGGTGCGATATGAATACCAGTCATCATTATTAGCGATTATGAAATGTAAGTGGTTGTACTGGATGTGTTGTATGAATACAACTATGAACTTTTTCCCCCTACATTTTGTAAGTATGAAGTGCGCAGTAGAAAGAAACTCGTGGAGAGTGTGGCAGCAGAGAGTCCTTAGAAGAGAAGCCCTCTTCAAGCAAGTGTTTCGGCCCTTAACTCCTGACACTCTAAGGGGGTTGGGCCACACCTGGTTCATGACTCCGGATGTCCCTCTGCTGCCCCCCCCCCCCTTTCTTTTTTTTTTCCCCATCTCAGGACGAGCCATGGCTGGGATTCGAACCCATGTCCTCTGGACATGCTCATTTTCCACTTAATGACTCACACACTAACCACTGAGCCACTGGGACACCTGATATTTGTAGGAAAGTTTAAGCCTTATGAAGTTCACTTTTGTTCCTCCTTGACCAGATCCAGCTTGAACACCTCTCTGCTGCTTCTGCCATTGCTTTCAGGGCTCTGGTTTTTTCCCTCCCTGCAACTGAGAGCTGTTTCATGAGGCTGTATGCAGACGTTCCTACAAAGCCCCTAGCCCCATTTCTGCCGTGAAGACTTTGACCTGATAGCCTTCTCTCCTCAGGCAGTTTGCCAGATCAGCAGTGTGTAGCTTCACTGGATGTTCTGTGTAAACTCACAACAGCCGGTCATCTGTACACACTGTGTGAAGGTTCCCAACCAGCTTTCCAAACAGATGTAAGTGCAGGCTAACGCTGGACTCACACACCAAAGGTGCTGTGTACACACTTCGTCCTTCCTACACCATATGACATGATTAGTACATGGATGGAATGCAAGTTCATTAGCTAATTTGCAAAGGTAACAGCCAGTCCCATTTTGTTTTTGATTACGGCATTTTCATTGAGTGAACATAAATATGACCAGTGATCAGCATTCTCAGGTCATAAACTTGTGCAAGCTAAAGACCAGGATGAAAACTTAAAGATTTGACTTCCATCTGGTGATGATAGAAATCCAGAGAATGAGAATATTAAGGTTGATGCGCCTGAAAATGATAAAGACATTTTCTGAAATGTGATGATGACATGCAGCATAGTTTCAACAAGGGAATAGAAATTAACTCCCTTGTAGTAGCAGAGTTAGATTTGTTACATGATCATCGTCATCCATCCCATAATCTGGCGGACATTGGGGATACCACAGATGATCTGACAGCCATCTTTCTCCTCTTTGACCTGTCTTCTGTCGTTCTCACGGTGTCTATCAGTCTCAGGTCCATTCGTTTAGATTTGTTTGCTAACAATCTTACGAGGTCAAAACATTTCTGTCAGTGCATGAAACACAGTTAATTAGAAGGCAACTGAGTACTGTATACTGACATGAGAAAATGTCACTGCTTTATAAAACTGTTTAAAAAGAGATGATTAAAAAAAAAAAAAAGAAAAAAATTAGTAGTCGTCTTTTCTTAGGGAGTGTGTGTGCCCTGACCACAGCAATACCAGTGTACAATGAGGGCTGCCAGGTTATGTGTGGATGTGTTAAGAGGACTAGTGAATATGCATAAATGTATTCATCGCCAGTGTATCAACAGCTACGGGTATGTTTTATACGTTCTGGGTTTTAATTCTAAACGCAGGCGTTAATTGTTGTCAACAAAGAACTGTAAAATGTGGCTGATATATTAACACAAACAGATGTATAACATGGCTTACGTTACATGCAGTTTCCATAACATAGGTAATGTAGTGTACAGGTATTTGTAAAACACTGCTAATACAGTATACAAAGAACAGTGAAATGTGGTAATGTAAACAGAGAATGTTAACAATGTGGTTACCATGGTGTGCAGAGATCAGGCAGGGTAGCTAAGAGTGGTGACAGCTGGGGCTAGTGTAGTGTACTGTCAAACTGTGTACAGAGTTTGTGAAATGCGATTGATTCTTATACTGTAAACTCATCTATAAATTTGCTAACTTGAAATTAAGAGAGCTATAAAATATAGTTTATGTAGCATTCAGTGAGCTGTAAATTGTAGCTGATAAGTGTTTTGAAATGTGGTTAATGGATTATACCAGAACCTTTAAAATGTGACCAGTGTAATTTGCAAAGAGGCATGGAAGATGTTAATGTACTGTACAAGGAGATGATGGGTGTGGCTACTAGAATTGTGAAATGTAAATGTACTGTTCAGCGAGATGTGAAATGTGGTTGCTAGAGTTGTGAAGTGCTGTTAATGAACTGTACAGTGAGATGTGAAATGCGGCTGCTAGAGTTGTGAAATGCTGTTCATGCACAATACAATGTGATGTAAAGCGTGGCCACAGTACTGTCCGAAGAGGTGGCTGACCGTGACCTGTCTTGTGCTGTGCAGCAGGGGGAGCTGCAGGCCTTGCACGACAGAGTGAACAGCACAGACAACGATGACCAGGCCCTCGCCCAAGAAGTGCAGGTACGTAGAGAAACAAGCAGCATGCAGATGTAGTCGCCACTGGATTGCTGAGGCTCTCTGGACGTTTAGCAACCTGAAGACGTGGCGTGACACAAAAACACATTGCAGTACTGTAGACATTCATAGTCATCCCTACTGACAGACGTGTATCACAATCATGGGTCACTGGCCCATATGCACAGGCTTGCCAAAACTGGTTTTATTGCATTTCTTGGGTGGATTGTTCTTTCTACAGGTAGATGCTTGTCAGATTTGCTCATTCGTATGCCAGTGATTGTGTTCATTGCTCTGCTTGGTTTGAACTCCTAAATACTTCGTGTGGTTGAATCATAATTGACTCGGTGTTGGGAAAAAGTCATAGTTTCAGAAGGGAAGTAGTTGCTCACATAGACATTCTGCCTTGCAAAATGTCCTTATGGGTTAGCTACTATCTATACTGGAAAGTGGATCTCACTGGATAATTACAAGTAATACAGGCAGGGAAAGATAACCGTAGTAGACCGCTGTTCTGATTGTCAACATTATTTTCAATGTCGTAGAAGGGTTTGACCATCATTGAACATTATTTGCTTAAGGCATCAAGCTTCAGAGGTAGCTATGTGTGATGGTGCTAATGCCCAACAGCGCAGAGCTGAACTGATCTGTCTGCCTTGCTGGAGGAACTGGACTTTGATTTATCACTTCTAACCCCCAAACTATTAACCCAGTATATGATTAAGTACACATTTCTGAAATTACGTTCTCTATATGTTATGAATACAGAGACATGCTAGAAACAAATGTAAAAAAAAAAAAAATAAAAAAAAAAAAAAAAAAAAAGGCCTAATGCAGGCATAAGCTGTTTAACTCAATCATCTTAGACCTGTAAACAGGTTCACTCTTGTCAGCTGTTAACAACAACTGAATGTTGTAGGCACTTGTTGCCTGCCTCACACCTGAACAGTCAGAGGTGTCTCTGCTTCGTCAAACTACAGACTTGATCATCATACTCTTCAAGCTTTCCCGCCTTTCAGTGACATGGGCAAAGATCAAACCCAGCTCCTGTGAAGTGCGAACATTTTGTAAAGCACAGTGCGCTTGAATTTAAATGATACCCATGGAACAACTGCCGAGGATAACATTGTCCTCCGGTAGACATAAACATAACTTGACACAGTTTTCTTCTCTGTTTCTGTGTGTGTGTGTGTGTGTGTGTGTGTGTGTGTGTGTGTGTGTGTGTGTGTGTGTGTGTGTGTGTGTGTGTGTGTGTGTGTGTGTGTTGTGGTGTGTTCAGGGATGGTGATTTTCCTTTTAAGTTTGACATTAGGTCATAGAAATAGTGACTTCCTTTTCAAGCACTTTTAAAGATTTAATACATAGTTTTGTTTTGTTGTGTTCTCATTAACACACCTTTCCTGTCTTCTGTCCCCTACCAGGCTCAGCTTGCCAAGTGCAGCGTGGACACTCAGGCGTGCCGCCGGGAGCTGCTCCGCATGGAGCACAAGAAGGTCCAGATGGAGCTGCATGTCTCCCGCATGGAGGAGACCCTGCAGCAGCTGTCCATGATGGTGGATGAAGATCAGGAAGCCATGGACACGCGCTGCTTGTTGAGGTGACTGCAGGCCAAGGGTACACTGACCTCACTGGCTGTCTTTCTGGTCAAGAAGTGGACAGTGACCGGTCTCTACAGTGTAGAGAGGCTGACTGCCCTTATGACTCCTGTGTTATGGCTCTTGCTCTGATGCTCTTCTGTTAACGTGATGCTTGGATTGGACATGCACACACACACACACACACACACACACACACACACACACACACACACACACACACACACACACACACACACACACACTTGGATTAGACATGCATGCACACACACACACACACACACACACACACACACACACACACACATGCACACACAGCAACATAAATGTTTGAATATTTGACACAAAGACACTTTGGGCATGCTGACTGTTGCTGGTGTGTGTCCATCAGACTGCAGAAGAGCATCAATGACATGGATGCCTTGAGTGGAGTGACCTGCCATGTGCCCAAAGCTGACACCATTGTTGTGCACTTCCCTCCTAATCAGTCTGCTCCACCATCGACCTCCCATGGAGATGACCTTGTCCTCCAGGTCACCTTGACCTTCAAGGAGAACAGTTTGGGTTCTCTGTGCTTGAAAGATGTTCAGGTTTGTCTGCAGACTGTTCTGTATTAGACACACTTTTAGTGCATGAACAAACTGCTCAGTAACACTCTCTCGAACAATTATTTTTCTTAATTCTTTCATCTCTAATTTCTGTTCATCATTACTTTCTCTTTTGTCCTGCATCCATTGAAGTTTAAAGATTTAGCTCAGCACACAAGTATCTTGACGTGAGAGGCCGCAAATACAGTAGTAAGTGCATCATACTGCCTGTGCTTGATTAATGGGATTCTCTCTTTGCTGGTTGTCCTAAATGTGTTCTTGAGACAGTTTTAATGCTACATAATTCTGCTGCCATACAAGCAGTGGGTTGAAAAAGGGAGAGTATGTTACTTAAGTCTTTCAATTGGCTGCCACCCCTACCGTACATTTCTGATCTGCTTGACATCTCCGGTTCCAGTGGGCAACTTTGCTCATCTGGTGACACCAGGCATGCAATTGAGCCACATCAGAAAGTCTTTTGATCAGAGAGCGTTTTTTTTTTTGTTTATTCATTCATTCATTTGTTATTGTTTTTCTGGGCCACTTATGTGGACTGATCTTGATCTGCCTGTTTGCTGTTAGTAAGATCCAGTCATCCTCTTCTGTAGAAAAATTCTGTAAAATTTCTTGGCTTCAGAACTGCTTATCTCTAGTATGTTTCGTATTATCTGCTGCTTTATCCTGGCATGTGTGTGTGCTTTCCTGTGTGCGTGTTTACTGATGACTTTTCCTTGTGCTGGGCATGTGTTGGGGTGTATATGGTGGTAAGAATAGAAGCAGTGGTTTTGTTTTCTTTTCTCCTTTTAAATAATGAATTAACTCTTTTTTTTTCTTTTTCATGTAATAAGAAAACATTTTTTTTCTTTCATGGATTTCGGTGCTCATGGATTAAAGGGCAAGATTTGAAATGAAACTAGGCTGCATGAATGAAAGATGTCTTTAAGTTTGTTTGTTTGATTTGAGTCGATTGATGTTTCTGTTTCAAATGAAAATGGACCAAGGCCTTAAAATTACTAAGCCATTGTTCTGTGATGCTCCTGTCTGTTTTATTGGCCTTTTCTCAAATCTTTAAGTCCAGTAGTTTCCCCTGCGCTAAGGGCTGAATATGAAAATTGTCAGCTGGTGCTTGTTTGAATAGGATATGTTTTGTTTTGTTCCTTGTTTCTTTGCCTTTCCTGTCTGTCATCTGTTCCGTGCCTGATGTGAAGGTTTGTTGTCCTGTGCCCAGAGCAATGTTGAGAGTTTTGACCCTGACGACCTGTGGAAGGGAAAGGGAAAAAAGGGGGAGTGGATAGCGTCGTCCCTGCTCTCATCCACGCCATGAAACTGCGCTGGCTGTCCCATGTGCTTTGCTGTCTGAGATTAACTGTCTCCGCTGCCGGTACACTATCGCTTGTTGTTTGCCGATATTCTCTTAATTATTCTGTTCTTCTGTGTGACTGTCTTCGATCTGGTCACTGTCTTTTGGTTTGTTTCGTTTTTCATCCTTTTTTGAGAATTTCGTGTGTGGTCTTCCAATATACAATAACTTTTCTTATTTATTTTGACTTTTAAAAAAATGAGGGTGCAGTAATTTATTGCTTTGGTAAAGTGTTGTCAACAGTGAGTAGTTTATGTTATTTGTTTCGTCAGTTTAGTAAAAGGAAGAGTAACAGTATAATGTTGACGTGTGACTACATTGTTGCTTTGGTGAAGGGATAATAACGGAGATTAAATTGTTGCCATGATAAAGTAGTGCTGTCAGTCAGTGAAGTGTTGACATGTAATTAGCTGTTGCTTTGGTAAAGTGAAGGTAAGCATCAATAACAAATTCCCTCATGCTGCAAGGTTTCTTTCAAGGTTTACTACATCAAAAAAGAAGATAACCTATTGCTCATTCGTCATTTTCATTGTCATGAATGTTGTTTATCCAGCCTGTTTGTCTTCTCTGTCTGGTGGAATAGTAATTTTTTTTCTGTGAATATTTTTGGGCCACAAAAAAATAATCAGGGCATGCAACAAGATTCTTTCAGCTGATAGCCCTATGGGCTGCTGTGGTCTTGCTGTTTTTTTTATCCTCCCAGGGACATACCTGGAATTCTGTGGGCTGGATCGATGCATGCTTTGGGAGAGGGGATTGGGGTGTTAGGGGGAAGGTTTCATCAGACCTGACCATTGTCCATAACTGTGGCTTTCAGGTATGCTATCGACTGGATTCAGCAGGAGAGCGTACTGGGTGATCGTGGGTCGAGGGGGCAGCATTGTCTGCTCCTTGCTCATTCCCTCCGGCTACCCCCACCAGGGGCAGGTCACTCTCACCAGTATCATGGGGCCCCAGACTCTGTAGCTTTGGAAGACCTCAAGGTGTGTGTGTGTGTGTGTGTGTGTGTGTGTGTGTGTGTGTGTGTGTGTGTGTGTGTGATTTTCTCTTTTAACTATTGCAATTTAAATTGTGTTGTAAATTTTAGTAAGAGAATAATCCTAGAACAACGTTATTTAATGTAAAAAAAAAAAAAAAAAAGAAGACCCCCGCTGGCTATCGTTTTTTGAAGCAGTCACCTGACCACAGAATAGAATGGTGAAGGGCTATCACTGAGCTTCTGAATCACTTCATTTGTATTTCAACCATATATTCAATGTCACCATTTTGCCTTTGGTAGTCCAATGCCTCACTTAGATTGTGCATTCCGTTTTAGCTTGCTGTGCATGAAATGCACTGGGCATGGTGATTTCTGAGTTTTGCTGTGAAAAGAAATAAGCAGGATCTCTTCTGTCACCTATCAGTGACTTGCAGGCTTACTTAATCGTCTGTGGTTAGTCGCACAGCAGAATGTCAAAGGACTGACTCAAGTGACATGCTATTTTTCAGTTTTTTTAAGAGTTGACCAATGCTAAATGTATATTTTTTTAAAGTGATATGTTATTTTTCAGTTTTAAAGAGTTGACTGATGCCAGAAGCATATTTTCTAAGGGTGTTTTTTTTCCATTGTGACATGCCATGGGATTGATGTGTTTCAGCCATCAGCAGGCGGCATGCTGGAGGACTGGGTCTGCTTCCTGGAGAATAAGTTTGGCAAACTATGAAGGCTTTGTTCAGAGACAACAGGAGACATCATTTATTGTACAGACATGTCTGAAGACATCAACGTTGGGATTATTGCCAGAAGCCTAAAGGATCAGTCTGGAAAACCCTGAGGACTGCATTCTCAGCCAGCAGAGGACATGCACTGTACAGGTCAGGGGGACATCCAGCGTGGGAAGTCTCTCTTGAAGAGTCAAAGGACAAGTTTTTGAAAATGCAGGAGATACGATGCTGATGCAGGAGTGGATATCAAACTCTGTAAATTTCATTCATATGGAGAGGGGAAAGGTACATGTTTGTTTTTCAAGGTTGTAGCTTCTGGCTGATTACGCAAAACAGGCACTGGCCAAGAGTTGATTAAGTCTGTTGAAAGTACAGGCTGGTTCTTAGCATATGTCAGGAGTACTGTATAGAGAAATGAGAACTTGTGAGTGTGTGTGTGGAGTTTGTACTGTGTGAAGTAATAGCTGACAGTTCTGTGAACAGGTTATAACATCAACTAATGTTTAACTCATTCTGGAAAGACTTAGAAATAATCATGACAAGATGGCCACCACACCTGCCAACATATGAGGTAACTTGGAAAGCTAGTGTAGTCCGAGTTTTTCAGTAAGTCCAGTTACTTTTAGTTAGTGCCTGTCTTGTTAGCACAACTTCCTTCAGGATTATGTTGCCACTGTCTTGGACTTAATCCTCATTGGTATTGTGTGCGCTGGTTTTTTTCTGCGCTTTCTCCAAGGCAGCCATGGCCTCAGGGTTTAGTTCGTGTTGGGAACCAAGTCAGAAATTAGTTGATTGATTCTTATTGCATCTTGTTCTTCAGACATGACTGACCAGTAGGGAACTGTACAGTGTGACGCCTTTCTCAGACAAAGGAACCCAGTGACAGCAATCCACCTGTGAAGCGTATGTGGAAGGTCTGTTCAGTTGTCTGCTTCTGCTTTTTATGTTATCCTTTTTCTCCTACTGAATCCTTGGACATCTTTAACCAGTGGCCCAGTCTTACTGCCATGTGCAGACTGCTGAACTAGGTTGGAAAGCATTCAACATATATAGCGTGTTAAAATTGTCTTATAATCCTATACACAAACGTCTTCACCAGTCAGCTGGGTGAAATATGAACAGTCAGTTCCTACAGTGTGTAATGTTGGACATGTGAGATTATTTGATATGTAAGAGTATATATAACAGTCCGTTCCTACAGTGTGTAATGTTGGACAGGTGAGATTGTTTGATATGTAAAAGTGTAATAACAGTCCGTTCCTACAGTGTGTAATATTGGACAGGTGAGATTGTTTGATATGTAAGAGTGTAATAACTGTCAGTTCCTACAGTGTGTAATGTTGGACACGTGAGATTGTTTGATATGTAAAAGTGTAATAACAGTCTGTTCCTACAGTAATGTTGGACAGGTGAGATTGTTTGATATGTAAAGTGTAATATCTGTCCGTTCCTACAGTGTGTGATGTTGGACAGGTGAGATTGTTTGATATGTGAGAGTGTAAAAACTGTCAGTTCCTATAGTGTGAAATGTTGGACAGGTGAGATTGTTTGATATGTAAAAGTGTAATAACAGTTTCCTACAGTGTGTAATGTTGGACAGGTGAGATTGTTTGATATGTAAAAGTGTAATAACAGTCCTTTCCTACAGTGTGTAATGTTGGACAGGTGAGATTGTTTGATATGTAAAAGTGTAATAACAGTCCGTTCATACAGTGTGTAATATTGGACAGGTGAGATTGTTTGATATGTAAAAGTGTAATAACAGTCCAATCCTACAGTGTATAATGTTGGACAGGTGAGATTATTTGATATGTAAAAGTGTAATAACAGTCGTTCATACAGTGTGTAATATTGCACAGGTGAGATTGTTTGATATGTAAGAGTGTAATAACTGTCAGTTCCTACAGTGTGTAATGTTGGACAGGTGAGATTGTTTGATATGTAGGAGTGTTATAACTGTCTGTTCCTACAGTGTGTAATGTTGGACAGGTGAGATTGTTTGATATGTAAGAGTGTAATAATGTCAGTCCTACAGTGTGTGATGTTGGACAGGTGAGATTGTTTGATATGTAAGAGTGGAATAACAGTCCGTTCCTACAGTGTGTAATGTTGGACACAGGTGAGACTGATATGTAAGTGTGTAATAACTGTCAGTTCCTACAGTGTGTAATGTTGGACAGGTGAGATTGTTTGATATGTAAAAGTGTAATAACAGTCCTTTCCTACAGTGTGTAATGTTGGACAGGTGAGACTGATATGTAAGTGTGTAATAACTGTCTGTTCCTACAGTGTGTAATGTTGGACAGGTGAGATTTTTTGATGTGTAAGAGTGTAATAACAGTCCATTCCTGCAGTGTGTAATGTTGGACAGGTGAGATTGTTTGATATGTAAGAGTGTAATAACTGTCAGTTCCTACAGTGTGAAATGTTGGACAGGTGAGATTGTTTGATATGTAAGAGTGTTATTACTGTCTGTTCCTACAGTGTGTAATGTTGGACATGTGAGATTGTTTGATATGTAAGAGTGTAATGTGTGAACAGTTTTATTGGTTTTCTTTTTTTTTCCTCTGCCTTAACAAGACCCATGGTTTCAGCTCTAAAATTTTGTCTCTTGCCATCTGGAGCGTAAACAAGCTGAACCGAAGGCAGTGAATTGTGAGCGGTCGAAGGACAAGAAGCTTGACTGTTGGTTGCAGTGACTCCCCCTGTCTGACTGTTGGTGGCATTACCCCTTGACAGACAAGAGGCCACATTGTCCCCTGACTAACTAGTGGCTACATTATCCCTTGGCTGACTAAACTATACATTACTCTCTGTTTGCAGGCTGCATTACCTACCACTTGATTGACTAAGGTTTATAATGTCCTGACTGACTGCAGGATACCCCTCTGCGTTCAGGACTGACTTCTGCAGGATACATTATCCCCCGGGCTGTCCACAGGTTACATAAACCCCCTAGACCAACTGCAGGTTATGTTACACCCTGACTGACTGCAGGTTATGTTACACCTTCACCGACTGCAGGTTGCATTATACCCCTGACTGACTGCAGGTTATGTCATACCCCTGACTGACTGCAGGTTACATTATACCCCTGACTGCAGGTTACATTATACCCCTGACTGACTGCAGGTTACATTATACCCCTGACCGACTGCAGGTTACTT
This sequence comes from Conus betulinus, assembly GCA_016801955.1. Taxonomy (NCBI): domain Eukaryota; kingdom Metazoa; phylum Mollusca; class Gastropoda; order Neogastropoda; family Conidae; genus Conus; species Conus betulinus. Next base: position 204,350 of record JADBJO010002551.1, read on the forward strand.
TATACCCCTGACCGACTGCAGGTTACATTATACCCCTGACTGACTGCAGGCTACATTATACCCCTGACTGACTGCAGGTTACATTATACTCCTGACTGACTGCAGGTTACATTACACACCTGACTGACTGCAGGTTACATTATACCCCTGACTGACTGCAGGTTACATTATACCCCTGACTGACTGCAGGTTATATTATACACCTGACTGACTGCAGGTTACATTATACCCCTGACTGACTGCAGGTTACATTATACCCCTGACCGACTGCAGGTTACATTATACCCCTGACCGACTGCAGGTTACAATATACCCCTGACTGACTGCAGGTTACATTATACCCCTGACCGACCGCAGCTTAAATTATACCCCTGACTGACTGCAGGTTACATTATACCCCTGACTGACTGCAGGTTACAATACCCCTGACTGACTGCAGGTTACATTTTACCCCTGACTGACTGCAGGTTACATTATACCCCTGACTGACTGCAGGTTACATTATACCCCTGACTGACTGCAGGTTATATTATACCTCTGACTGACTGCAGGATACATTATCCCCCGGGCTGTCCACAGGTTACATAAACCCCCTAGACCAACTGCAGGTTATGTTACACCTGACTGACTGCAGGTTATGTTACACCTTCACCGACTGCAGGTTGCATTATACCCCTGACTGACTGCAGGTTACGTCATACCCCTGACTGACTGCAGGTTATATTATACACCTGACTGACTGCAGGTTACTATACCCCTGACTGACTGCAGGTTACATTATACCCCTGACCGACTGCAGGTTACATTATACCCCTGACTGACTGCAGGTTACATTATACCCCTGACTGACTGCAGGTTACATTATACACCTGACTGACTGCAGGTTACATTATACACCTGACTGACTGCAGGTTACTATACCCCTGACTGACTGCAGGTTACATTATACCCCTGACCGCTGATACCCCTGCTGCAGGTTACATTATATACAGGACTGACCTGACTTACATTACATTACCCCTGACTGACTGCAGGTTACATTATACCCCTGACTGACTGCAGGTTACATTATACCCCTGACTGACTGCAGGTTACATTATACCCCTGACTGACTGCAGGTTACATTATACCCCTGACTGACTGCAGGTTACATTATACCCCTGACTGACTGCAGGTTACATTATACCCCTGACTGACTGCAGGTTACATTATACCCCTGACTGACTGCAGGTTACATACTGACTGAAATTACATTATACCCCTGACTGACTGCAGGTTACATTATACCCCTGACTGACTGCAGGTTACATACTACATATTACATTATACCCCTGACTGACTGCAGGTTACATTATACCCCTGACTGACTACAGGTTACATTTTACCCCTGACTGACTGCAGGTTACATTATACCCCTAACTGACTGCAGGTTACATTATACCTCTGACTGACTGCAGGTTACATTATACCCCTGACTGACTGCAGGTTACATTATACCCCTGACTGACTGCAGGTTACATACTGCAAATTACATTATACCCCTGACTGACTGCATGTTACATTATACCCCTGACTGACTGCAGGTTACATACTGCAAATTACATTATACCCCTGACTGACTGCAGGTTACAATACCCCTGACTGACTGCAGGTTACAATACCCCTAACTGACTGCAGGTTACATTATACCCCTGACCGGCTGCAGGTTACATTATACCCCTGACCGGCTGCTGGTTACATTATACCCCGGAGCGACTGCAGGTTACATTATACCCCTGACTGACACCAGGTTACATTTACCCCTGACTGACAGCAGGTTACATTATACCTCTGACTGACTGCAGGTTACATTATACCCCTGACTGACTGCAGGTTACAATTTACCCCTGACTGTCTGGAGGTAACATTATACCCCTGACTGACTGCAGGTTCTTGACTGACTGCAGGACTGAAAGTTGTACATCATGTATATGTCGGCTGTTTGATGATACAGTGCAATACTTCTGTTGAAGAGATCCGCATCACTCCGCTGCTGCCATCCCACTCCCTCCCCCTTTCCCTCTCCCTCCCTCTGCTCCTGCTCTGTTTGCCATTACGTGCCATCAGAAAAGGAGAAATTGGCTGAAATTTGCTTGTCTGCTTTGTATTGTATTTTGAACTTGACATCATGTTGTGCTTCATGTGTATACTTTTTGTTTGGTTTGTTCTCAGCAATATGCTGTGTGTGTGTGTTTATTTTGTAATTTGGTATGTATTCAGTATTCTACCGTACCGTCTATGTATACTTCAAATGTGGTTTGTTTCCCTAATTCTGCTGTCTGCTTCATGTGTTTCTTCCTAATTTGGTTTGTTTTCAGTTATTCTGCAGTCTGTGTATATTTGTAATGTGGTTTGTTTTCTGTCATTCTCTTGTCTGCTTTATGTGTTCATTTGTAATTTGGTTTGTTTGTATTCAGTATTTCTGCATTCTGTGTGTATTTGTTATGTGGTTTGGTTTCTGTAATTCTGCTGTCTGCTTTATGCGTTTATTTTCTAATTTGGTTTGTTTTCAGTTATTCTGCAGTCTGGCTCCCTTTTCCTTTTTTTTTTTTTTTGACAATGTTAATTGGAGTCAGTGTGACTTTCAGAACATTATAACTGGCAGACAGGAGAGAAAGCTGTGTTGGTGTATATGTAACACACACTTTTGGTGTTCTCGCTGACAATAAATATTCAATTCATTGCGTCAACAAGTGTAGGACTTTGTATGCATTCTTCATGGAAGATTTCATGCGCACAAGTATGTCAGTCACAAGCCAGACTGAATCCATAATCCTTTTTATTGACAGTTCCTGAAGTTAGTAATCATGTTCAACAAACAGAACACTAGCTATCTAATAAGCTGTTATTGTGAGTCATCATAAAGACATCATAACTTGACTGGCATGCAAGACGAACCTATCGGGGTCACCGTTGCCATTGGTTCTTCAGACCTGACATACATCAAGAGTGCTTTTGCACATCTGTTTGAGAGGAACATAAGAGAAATATTTTAATACAACAGTAAGTGGAACAAAATATTAAAGAAGAATTAAGCAGTAAGGGTCCCTTTCCCCCCCTCTCCAACCCAATCCAAACCTCACATCCCCCCCCCCCCTCTCCCAGTGAAATACTGTTGGGAAATGAAGACTAACCTACCAGTTACCATCAAATTTTCATTATTTCTTTTCAGATTTTTTCTGTTTAGGATTTGCGGCATTCTTTTTGTTTGTTCATTTTCGGTAGGCGACAAACCTGATTCGTTTTTCAGATCTACCGATTAAAATGACTAAAGGAGACTTGACATCTGGAATAGGGTGGTGTAATTTTATTGTACAGTCTGTCCAAAATCTGTCGTCTTCCAGACACCTGAGTGAGGGGCAGAAGAACAAAAGAGAGGGAAATGGGATGTACACATTCAAGAGACCTGAGCAAGGGGTAGGAGAACAAGAGCGTTGGAAAAGCAGATGTCTAAATCATTCTGCATATCCTTTTCTGCTGTCAACACCACATTCCGACTACTTCTCACCCTTCCCCATCTGATTCACTAGTGAATGCACAAGTTCACAAAACATCACAATACAAACTTTTTCCATCAGTTTTCTTTTTCTGCTTCTGTTCACTTTAAAAGAAAAAGAAATCTTTTAGAGAGATTGCGAGAACAGAGCAGTCTCACCGAGAAATAAAGAAACAACAGGCCTGTTTTATGTATGTGGGCAGACACTCTCTCATCACCGTCTTTTGCATTCCCTCTGGCACCTGGCTCATCCCCCCAATCCCCTCAACTGTACGGCACGGATCACTCAGGTGTGTCATTTGGCTTTTGAATCAGCTTCCTCCCATTTCTTCCAGTCTTCTGGACAGGTTAAATAGAAATATGGATGACCATTCCCATGATTAGCTGATGTTTCAGATGTTCAGGATATCTGTTAAGTCCTGGTGTGTGAGTATGTCTGCACATGAAATCAACTGGAGATGCTATCAACCAAGTGTCTTAAATGCCCAATCTAATAATACAAAAAGGCACAATTTTTAAGTAAGGATTTAACACATCATTACATGATATACCTAAAGTCTTAACGAAATAATTTATATTAGGATTTAACATTACATAATCATACCCAAATTGAGGACCCATATAAAGGCACGTATCCGGACAATACGTCCAAATACTGCTCTCTACAATATCAGATTTCATGCTGGAAAAAGGCTTTCATCCTGAATATAAAGTCAAGTATGCAGTGTCCACAAGCATGAGTGCATGTGTATATATGCATCAGTTCAACGATGCTTTATGATCGTACAGAAGAGAGCAAGGACACACCAAAAGCACTGATTACACATTTTACAGTGTCAGAGCTTTTACATTTTCCCATCAATGCATAGATCTGTTTGCTGAAAAGCCTACTGATTTCCACTGCATAAAACTCCTTGGAGAACTTGTACTGGAGAACAAAAGGTGACAAGGCCCAAATCTCCCCTCTGTCTTGTACTTCGGAGCAAAAACCCTCTGTCTCCCCACTGTAAACAACCTGTCCTTAAAAACAACTAGGTGATAGGACCCAGATCTCCCCTCTGTCTCCCCACTGTAAACAGTTTGTCCTTCAGAACCAAAGGTGACAGGGCTGAAATTTCCCCTCAATCTCCTCACGGTTAACGTGTCTTCAAGAACCAAAAGCAATAGGACCTTGCATCTTCCGTCTGTCTCCCCACCGTAAAAACCTGCCCATGACAGCCAAAGGTGACAAACAGGCCCTGAATCTCCCCTCTGAAGGAGTCTGCCATTTTTGTGTGTGTGTGCATCTCTCTTTAATTTCATTTTCTGAATCAATACATCATCCATCTCTCTCTCTTTCTCTTCCATTTTTCTCTATCAATAAACACAAGCGACTGTACTTTACATGAAAAACTCTCCCAAAATGTGAAACGTTCTGCACATAACTGCCATTGTCACTCTTAAATCATAATGCTGACAAAATCCCAACAAAGGAGGAAACCAACATCAATAAATATTGTAGTTCTGATTTACAGGACCAAGAAAAAAACAAAAATGGGTACACGCGCACACACACACACACACACACACACACACACACACACAGGGATCAGTATGCAGCAAAAATTGTACATAAACGAGACCTGAGAATGGAAGAAGAACAAAAGGCCAGAAACAACACAGCCCACATAATCATGTTATGTATAGCAATCAATAAACTTTAACCAGACTCTGATGAGCAGGACTAGAACACTACATCTTGTCAAAGCACAGTGTCCTTTGAAACATGAGACGCCCTCCAAACACACACCAATTTCATCCATAAACTAGCTCACATTCCACTTCACAGCCTCCAAACCATTCCTCTGTCCATCCTCTGCTCTGGGACTGTGCCGTAATGCCATGGGTTGGCCCCAGGCCACATTCTGTCTTTCAACCAGATTCTGTCAAAATCGTTTCACAAGTCTTTGTGTCTTCTTACAGACAGATATACAACAGGCACGGACAAAGAGATCATCCTGTTTTTGTTTTTGTGGAGATAAAGGGTACTGCTGAATGGAGAACATACATCAGTGTACAGCACAGGAATCACAATGTCAAGTTCTGCTTAAAGCTCTGGCAGTACTGCCTTCTACCACTGAGGCAGGCAAGAGCTGCCTTTTCATTTCTACATGACTGATTAGTTTCTGACTATAGATCAGCATTTTGATGGCAGGTTTGATAATTTTCAAATTCTCTTGATTTGAACTCCTCACCCTAGGAACTGTACGTTCACTGTGGCACTACAACCAACATGCTGCTGACCATCATCCGTGGCATCAAAAAGTGCATAAGACTGTTACAAATGGCCTGATACCAGCGTATATTACGAAGATGCACGTTTATTGATGTAAGTGCATGAGACTGTTACAAATCACCTGATACAGAGATACACGTTTATTGATGTAAGTGCATGAGACTGTTACAAATCACCTGATACGAGTGTGTATTACAGAGATACACGTTTATTGATGCACACAGTTTACATATGTTGTACACGTACCTAACCAGAGGTGTGCTGATAATAGGATGCTTTACATACATAGCATAAGCAAGGTGTGGCATGAGTGACAGACTGTTGTACATACTGGATGATCAACACTTCAAGTCGGGTAGGCAGAGCCATCAAACGTGACTGCAGGTCTACATCATGTCCATGAGTTGCCATACACAGTGTAATGCCAAAACTGACAGCCAAATAAAAGATTTTACAAAAAAGATGACAACCTATTCTGAGTTAAACACAAAGTATACACACACACACACACACACGCACGCACACACACGCACACACACACACACACACACACACACACATTTTGCCCTGTATTCTGAAAATAACGGTACACTTGGCTGAGAGAACTTCACAAATCTTTCGTGTAATGAATTACTGTAATACACATCTCAAAAAGTTTTTAAAAAAATATATATATTCATTAAAGTACTTCAACACAGGCTGGGAAGAAAAGTGGTCAGTGAAAATTGTAAAACAAGATTAAAAACTGTAGTGTTTGAGAAGAAGACTGACAGAGTTGTCCCTCATGTTCCCTCTAAGACCACTTAGGTCATGGGAATAAGAAGAAAGAGGAAGTGTTGGTCAGGTCATTTTTCCTTTACACCAGACGCTAAAGGCTAAAAATAACAGCACTTATTAAATTCCTCATAAAATCGAAACCAAAACACAACTGCCATATCTACAAAAATGTAGTAAAAGTGTTCATCAGTCATTTGATCAAACACAATTAAGAAACAAAAGTCCTGAAAGCACATTACTGACACACTTTTATGTTCTAACAACATGCACATATACTTTGAATAGACACCCTATTAAAACATGCACGCGTAATCAATAAACAATAACTTTCGAACTGATTCTTTGTTAAAACATGCACATGTAATCTATGAACAACTAGTTTTGTGCCAATACCCTGTTAAAACACTGAATTTAACAGCCAGACATTATTCTAAAAGACTATGATGCATACTACTAGCCTGACGCTGGGACAAAGCAATGACTGATGCATTACCAAACCGTTAAAAATACACCGTGATCTATTCTGCAAACTCGATTCTTCATGAAAATAAGCGCAAATAGAGGATAACTGGTCACACGGTACCAAACAGCCTTAAATATTAGGTGTTCGCACAAACTACCACCATCATGCTATGATGAAAGGCACATTAAATATGAGGAAAGTTTGTAGCTGAAAAACATGGACAACAAATATATTCTCTGCAATAACAAGTGCTCAAATGTTCCCTCACACGTCACGTTCCTCAACCAAACTCACACAGACCCTTCAATTTATACCTTTGACCTGACTGTATTAGGTTGACTTGCAGCCTCTACTTCTTGGATAGTCTTGCTTTTTGTAGATGGGACAAACACATACTAGGTCAAAATGTTGGATGCTCAGAGATATAAAAGATTTAACACCTTCCTCTTTACAACTGTCCTCTGCCACAGATGATGGATGATGCAGCATATAACACCATCCTCGAAACAGCTATCAACTGTTACAGATGTAGCATTCATCACCATCCTCTGCACAACTATCAACTGTTACAGATGTAGCATTCATCACCATCCTCTACACAACTATCAACTGTCACAAATGTAGGAAGATGTAGCATTCAACACCACTGAATGGAAAAGCTGGCTGAAAAATAGGATGAAGGGGGAACAGGGGACCCTTTGGCATTCTCTCTCTCTCTCTCTCTAAGGGGACCCTTTGGCACTCTCTCTCTCTCTCTCTCTCTCTCTCTCTCTCTCTCAAGCCCTTTACCTTGGCTGCAGCTATACTTCAGCACAGCTGTGCATCTCTGTGATGTGCTGCACGTCATTCACAGCATCCTATTCCTATTGAACGCTGCACAAACTGAACACAGCCAAGCCAGCAATGACCAGAGGGTGACGCTGACCTGAAGGTGGATCCTTGTGGAGAAAAACACTACAAGTTTCAGTCGATGATCCTGTTGACTTGAGCATTAGAACAACTCACTTCACCAACTTCCCTGTACTGATTCTTTTTTTTTTTTCTGTCCTGTCACATGTGGCTGATGCCACACAAGACAAGGGCTGAGGGCAAGAACTATGGCACAGTAAGAGACCAACGAAATGGACATTTTGTGACTACATCGCCACGATCAACTGATGATGAAACCACAAGCTTATCAAAAAAGGAGGAGGGGCAGAGAAATTTTGAATTTAATCAACTAAAGCCATTCTCCTCAACCAGCAGCATCTTGCCTCTTGTTAGAGGAGGTTCATGCATTTCAATTATTTGCAATAATGTGGTGTATGTACATCCCACATGAAAGTGCACCTGCACGTCGGAGAGAAGTGTGTGTGTGTGATGTGTATATGTGTAAAAGCAATCAAATAACGCATAACTTACATGCTCAGTAACTTTTGTACAAGAGATTAAAACAAACAGGAATGCTCAAATTTTTCAAAGCTTCTAGTTCTTCATGATACCTACTAGAGCATTCAGAATATTGTCAATATTGTACAAGTTCTCAAGCATATCTTTTTTTTTCTACTTTGTGAAGCCTCCGTATTTTCTTTTCCTGGTTTATTACTTTTTGTTTTTCCAGTTTCTTGGAAGTAACATGTAACATTCATTTGATTTTTTTTTCTCTCTTTGGGATGATTATATACTCATCTCTTGCTCAAGTCACAAAGGGTTACTGGATTTTTATTTTGGGCAATAATGCATTGTTCTTTTTATCAAGGTCTGTTGTTTACAGTCCAGCCGACCACCGGGGCCATGTGATTTTAAACATATATATCACATAGTCCAGTTTCTATACATTACAAATATATACATATTATTCAGATATATCTATAAGTTCTACACTGCAGGAGGTCACAAATCATGGTCTGGAACAGCTGTAATATCAAGAACATGGACGCAGAGTTTACTGGATGGAGCAGACTGGGAATGCACAGCAGACCTTCCAGAATGGGAGAACCATCCAGAGATTATCAGCAAGAGAGTGGTATGAGACTGGGATATTGTTCTCCACTCAGGTTCATCAAAACAAATGATTCTGACTGGACTCACTGTGCCATTCGAAGGCAGAATGGTGCAAGCACACCTCTATAAGACTGAGAAGTATGCCAATCTAGCGAGCAGTTTGAAGGAATCTGGCTTCCAGGCCTGGATCCCACCAAAGAAGGTGGAGCAAGGGGATTTGTGAGCTCATAAGCGTATGACCTCATGAAACAGCTCAGGGTTTCAGGTAGGAAGAGGACCAGAACCCTGAAGGCAATGACTGAGGCAGCCGAAAAGAGCCAGCTGGATTTGACCGAGGAGCAACAAACGTGAACTTCATATGGCTTAAATTTCCCAACTAAGAGTGTGTGTCCTGTTAGCAGTGGGGTAAGACATCCGTCTAAAGAGGCACACCTTAAGACATCCACCCATCCAAAAGTTGCTGGTTCAAATCTTGGCAGCACCAGGGAAAAAAAAAGAGAAAACTGGCAAAAGAAGGGCATCTGGGAGTCATGACCTGGATGCAGCCCGGCTCCCTTGGAGTGTTAAGGAGTTCAGGGCAGAAACATTTGTCTGAGGGGGGTATCTTGTCTGAAGACCTGCTGTTGTCAAGCTCTCCCTGGAGTTTCTTCCTACCTATCTATCTATACCTATCTCTCTCTCCTGCACAGACAGCACACTGGCAGACCATGAGACATACTGAGGAAGAGTCACCATCAAACACTGCACATCATGACTAGGTCACAAAACCCCAAGGTGTCCATATTCTGAAACCAGTTTTCTGGTCAAGCATGCATGCACACACCCAAACACACATATGCACGCACACTAAATTCATTATGCAGACACAATCTCAAAGTGATGAAGAAAGACTGAAAGAACTTCAAGAGATAATCTTTCTGGCGTCATAGCCAACTTACTAGTCTTTTAATTATGGCACTGAAGAAAATCCACCACGCTCTGGTATGATCATCAGCATTAAGTACCTCAGAATTACACTGTGTCCTGCAATGCTGACAGCCACTACCAGAGAATGCTAATAATCTAATGATAGCGTTGGGTTGAATATTATTGAACATGTTCTCTTTACCCTTAATTTTGAGTTTAAAGATAATAGTTAACCCTTATGCTGGTAGTCGCGACATAAGTCGCACCATTACATCATGGCAGTCACTCGTCGCGACGTAAGTTGTGCTGTAGGGTGAGCCTTGTGAGCCTAGTTTCACTGACACACACAGATAAGAAACTATGGTTCCGAAAGAAACTAATTTGCACAAATGACTGAGAGAGCCCAGGACATGGATTTCCAGCATTTTAGCTTGCTTTACGGTAGTAGCAGCTTGTAATGTATAGGGCGACTCGACTTGTCCGGTAAAACAAATGACGGCGCCCAAAGGAGAATGTGATAGAATTAGGAACTTGTTAGATGTTTTTGCTGAATTTTTTGTGGAAAAAGGAAAGTGAGAAGTTACTGACATTTTTAATGAACTGTGTGTGGTGGGTGGTAATTATGATTTAGATCAAGCACCATGTAATTGGGATTTTGAGATTGACATGGACAACGACTGGATGAGTGCCTAAGGGTAGATTCTCACCAAGCTCTATCAGTGCATGAAGACCAAGGAGACGGTGTGCTGTGGAACACTGCGGCAAAACAGGGCTCCTCACTAAGTGCAGGAACTGGAGGTGAGTCAGGAGCAGCCAGTGAAAGCACAGAGGTCTAGGCCGCTTCTCTTCATCAAGTGGCAGTCCAGTAAAGTGGTGTATATGCTGAGCACCATACATGGTGACAGCATGAAGCAGGTGCAGTGGAGAGACAGACAGGTCACAAAACCTACCTGTGTGGTTGACTACAACTCCAAGATGGGGGCTGTGGACAGAGCTTACCAAATGTTGCAGCCCTGTGACGCCACACGGAAGACCACACGGTGGTGCGAGAAGGTGATGCTGCATTTGCTTCGGTGAGCCTGCTGAATGCCTACATCATCTTCAAGGACAGTGAAAGCACCATGGATTTCCTCTCCTTCCAAACCGAAGTGATTAGTTGTCTATTGTATACAACAATCCACTACAGCCAGCATACCCTGCACACTCTGAAGACGTTGCTCGGCTGATTGAAAGGCACTTTCCTTGCCGAATCACGCAACTGACAGGCAAGCGGGCAACTGCCAGAAAGCTCAAGGTGTGCTGGAAGCGTGGCATCAGGAAGGAGGCTGTGTATGAGTGTGCACAACGTCTTTCTCACCCTTCCCTGCGTCCAGACCCATGCTTCGCAGTGTACCACACCACCAAGAACTACTAACACTGTAGTCCAAAAAAAAGCAGCAGACTTCAGCGTTGTATATAATATAGTTTTTGTGTGCTTTAGGTTTTATTTCATTTTTTTTTTTTTTTTTTAAGATCAGTGCTTTCTTTTCAAAATCTAAAATGAAAGTAAAGCTGTGCAGACTGCAATGCAAAAAAAACAATGCTTGTGTGAATTCTGGACTGAATGTATGTACAATTCTGAAATTTTGATTACAATTCAGGATTGTTGCTTCCATAAAGGTAAGAAAATACTTCTTTTTTATTTCCCATCTTTTTTTTTTTTTCATTCTTCTGTTTTTACTAATCCTTGATAACATATGTTCCAACAGTATGTGAAATTAATGTATCTCATATTCATGCTAAATTTATTGCTAACCAACATGTCAAATATATTTAAAACTGTCATAAATGGATAGCCTGTTTATTTTCCTTTTTAAAAAGTATGGGTTATGCGCAATTTCTTGCAACAGTTTCCATGCTAAAATTTAATTATTACCCTCCGCAGCCCAAAATGGCTTGGCAAATAGGGTGCAACTACCAAAACAAAGCATGGCACTGAAGAGATAAAGATGGATTATGAGAAATGTCAGCTACAAAATGTACAGTACACTGAATCATTTAGGAAAATGAGGGAGTGACGATCTGGGATGTCACTTTAAACCTGACTTCAGACAATCCCATTCCAGACAACATGATAATATCCACATGACTTGATAGAAACAAACATTGTATCCTTGTCTAATATATGAATATGCTGAAAGCAAAGGCAAAATCTAACTAAGCCATTTTTTGCACTAGAAGCAAAAGTAATAGAAATAGCAGTTCACAAAATCATCCACATCTTTATCATGAAACATAAATATCTGGCTTTAGAAGCACTGTATCTATTCTTAACATTACAGCTAAATGATCGAGTCCTGAAGAACACTGTTAAGTGTACAGACCCTTAAAGCAGAACACGAAGGAGGCAGTAACTTTTGCCGCATCTCCACCCAAATATTCACCAAAAACAGCACTCGTTTCTTATGTGTTCAAACCTTAAAAAAATAAATACTTTGATATATGTGTTGTAATACCACACAGATCATTGTATACAAAGTACACTGTATACCGGCTCTTTTATTCATCTCCACACACACACACACACACACACACACATAAATATAGTGAAAATTAACACAGACACTTGACACAGCTATACACCAGACAGGACAAGGCCATGATAAATTTCATGTCTTCTGATTGTCCGTCATGCAGTTGGCATTACCACCACAGCGCCGCCTCTGCTCAGCTCAGATGCAGAATGACCTGGAAGGGAAAGTCATTGTCGTCCATGGACTGACGGAACAGCTGAGCATGCTGCCAGGCATTCTCACCCCGGCCTCCGTTCAGCACGGCAGTAATTGTGAGTGACTGTCGGCGCTGGAGTTCGAAGGTCATAAAGTCACCCAGCTGTGCTCCTACAACAGGAAACCTGAATTATTGCTGTGGCTGAAATATGTCTTGTACCTCCCTATCTCTCTCTCTCTCTCTCTCTCTCTCTCTCTCTCTCTCTCTCTCTCTCTCTCTCTCTCACACACAAATACAAACACACACAGACACCCACATGTAAAATACATAAATGCACACACTCATGCAAGTGCATGCATGCATAAACACACACACACACACACATGCACGCACGCACGCACGCACGCACACGTGCATGCGCGCGCACACACACACACACTTCCTTTTTTTTTTAATTAGTTTTCATACTTGACAAAAAAGTACCAATGTCCTGTTCTTATGAATGTAACGTAAATTTATGAATAAAATGAAACTGCAGTGTAACTGTCAATGTTGATGAAATTGTTCAGGGGGACTGCTCCGGGTTTTTTTCACTTGCAGTCTGTGCCTATCTTTCAACAACTTGTACACATACGAGATACTGACAATCTTAAAGTATAAAACCACTCAGTCATAACTGGCCAAGAGGTAAGGTACGATAATGTTGCTTATAGCCTAGCCGACCGCAAAGGGCCACATCAGGGCTGTCACCACGTTAAAATCAACTCAAGTCATTAAAAAAAAAAAATTTTTCAGATAATAATATATATTTTTTTAAATTTCACACATCTCTTTAAATGACATCTTCTAGAAACCCACCAGAAACTTCATTAAAAAATCTTTCTTATTCTTAACTGGCCAAGAGAAGCAAAGAGACAGCTAGAGAAGAGAGAAAGAGAAGACTGGCCACAGGTGACAGGCCACCGGTCACACTCACAGATATTGCAATCAAAACGAAAACTTTTTAATTCAATAAAAAAAAAAAAGAAACAAACCTGAAACATGTGTGACCAAATCAGCCCACAAATAAACATTCTGATACACCTACCAGGAACGGAGAAGCAGTCATCATCTGAGCAAATTCTCCAGGTGACAGATCCGTTCTCAAACACAGCGCTGCTGGCCTTCAACTCCAGTTTGTTGATACGCAAGTCTTCCCCTGAAACATGTCACCTGAGCCGTCTCAACTCCCAGTTCAGTGGCATCATCACACAGGGGCTGACATACCCACCTGTTCAACTGTTCAGGACAACTAAACCTTTAGGCAGACAAGCAGGAATAGTCAAATACTCTCTCCATTTGTACACTGGGCAACCAACTTTTCAGTGAAAAGGTGACACAGCGGACAGCTTCAATGCAGATGGATTGTACTTCCCACCTCCTCTTTTCACTTCTGCTCCTCATGTCCAACAATCCTCCTCCCCCCCCACCCCCTCCCCCGCACCTGTTTCTTTCTCAGTAAGTACAGCAGAGTGCTGTTTACCAAAGTTTCAAAAGGATGCAGATTTTGTGCTTTGTCGGTGAAGAAATGACAGAACGTTACTCTTTTGTATCTGAAAGTATGCAGATTTATCTGGACTGTGCCTCTGTGTGGTAGAAGAGGAAAGGAAGGAGGATAAAGAGAAAGAGCCACATGAAGATGTCATCATTTCAGTTCAGTCCAGGAATGTGTAAATCAATGGTGGAAGCAAGACATTTTTTGCTTATGCTCTTTTCTTTTACACTTTAATGCATGGTGGAAAACAGCTTTCCATTTATATTCTGTATATACGGCAGAATTTTTTTTTTTGTTTTGTTTTGTTTTGTTTGTTTAAAGACTTATTTCTCTCACTCAAGCCTTAATTACATGCGTGCAGAGCATGTCATTGTTTAATTATCATGTTTGGGGACTTGTTAAGTGCACTAATCATTAGTAATCTTTTTTCTTCTTTTTCTTTTTTTGTTTTTTAAAATGAACCTTCTCTCTACTAAAGGAAGGCACGCAAAAATTTGGGGGGATGAGGAGCTTTTCCTATCTACTTGTCCGCATGACAACTAAACATTATCAGGGAATTTCTAACCCTATTTAACCAAAGGCAAGACACAGCCATATATATAAATAGCCCAGATCCTCATATTTCTAATTTAACATATCATTTTAGCAAAGTATTGTTGTAGATGCATTGATGCCAAATATTTCAGTGCATCGACACTTATAAATCATGGACCTGAATTTCTGTGTAAAGTTTTCCAAAGTCATAATGGGCCAGAGCAGTTTCATTTATGACTTAAACTTACTTTGTGCTTGAACTACTCTCTTTCATCTGGCTTGACATGTAATGTTGAGGTCAAATGTTCATGTTTCTTCCCCTCCCCCATCCCCCTTTCTAAAAACAATTATTATTTGTACATCTGCTTTACGATTTGCAGAATTTTGATTTAATACTTACGTAGTATCATTCCCTGCTCTTTAATTACTGTGTGTAATTTATCCTGTTTTTTACACACTCCAAATCTAGCCATAACTGGATAAAACGAGGGGTAAGACCAATATAATACTCATCAATCATGTGTTTGTTTATGACTCTTTGACACAATGTGTACCAATGTAAATTTACAAACTTTGCAGCCCTTGGAAGATACCCTTCCTCAGGATATAGAACAAAACATGCAGAGTTTCATGGAGAATCAAAATTTATGCATACATGTCTATAAAACATCAGCTCTTTGGTAAACATTGGCTTTGTTTGAGGACTGTCTTGTTTCTTGCCTCTCTTATACGTTGGAGAACTTTTCCTTAAGATCATATGGTTTGCTCTGATTCTGTGTGTGTGTGTGTGTGTGTGTGTGTGTGTGTGTGTGTGTGTGTGTGTGTGTGTGTGACACTGTGTAACTGTAAGTGGTGCGTGTGTGTATATCATATATGTGTGTGTGTGTGTGTGTGTGTGTGTGTGTGTGTGTGTGTGTGTGTGTGTGAGAGAGAGA
>JADBJO010002551.1:222500-232500 GCA_016801955.1 Conus betulinus
GAGAGAGAGAGCAGGAGACAGGGGTGGTGAAGGGGAGGGTTGTTAATGGAGTGTCTGAAGAAAAATGTGAGAGAGAGATATAGTTGTATTATACCTCCACAGACATATATGTGTTAACGTTATTATTCTTTCCTTTTCCCTGTTCTAAAAATATTTGTATGTCGAAGTTGTGTGGTTTTATAAATGTTGATACAACCACTGTAACCTTGTTTCAGTCAGATAACGTGTGTGTGTGTGTGTGTGTGTGTGTGTGTGTGTGTGTGTGTGTGTGTGTGTGTGTGTGTGTGTGTGTGTGTGTGCTTGCACACGTTCGTCTACCTTACATTATGGAGTACGATGCGAGACTCAACAGCTTGTGGAGTACCATGTCTTTATGGAGTACATTTTTTTTCCGTTACTCCACAACGATTACCTCATAATTAACTTCCAAATTCTATAACGTTTTACACTCCTGTAAAAATCTAAAACACTTCATAACAACGGTGAAGCACTGTTGGTGTGCATCTGGTAAAGTGCGTAGATTTCTGACCTTAATTGCCTTAATAAATTTAGAAAGTGAGGGGGTAAATTACCGCCAAGGACACAGACAAACAGAGTAGAAGACAAGACTAAGTGCATTTCGGCCTCTTGGGTCTTCTTCAGATGATGAAAACAAATAACATTTACGACAGTGAAAACGAAGAACAATAAACCACTTATCTTATCTTCTCATGTTTGCCACTTGATCAAAATGATTGTGTGGCAAACAGATGACATCAGGAAAAAAAAGTACTCCATAATGTTAGGTAAACAAGTGTGTGTGTGTGTGTGTGTGTGTGTGTGTGTGTGTGTGTGTGTGTGTGTGTGTGTGTGTGTGTTTGTGAAAGTGTGTGTGCGTTTATGTGTGTGTGTTTGCCTGACTGTGCATGCTTGCATGCATACATACATGTCTGAGTGTCTCCATGTGTCTGTGTGAGCATTTGTGAGTGTGTGTGGGGGTATGTGTTTCAACTTTGTTTTCATACATCAGAACTCAGTGTTTTAATGAAAGAAATTTAAACTTCACATTAAATGAAAAAAAAAAAGCCTTCTGAACAAGAACAAATGAGCCGTTCAACATCAAAAACACAGAGAAGCACTGCACTGACCTGACAGGTCAAACTTCCAGGACACTTCCCCAGACTGTGCCCCCGGTTCCCTGGCCAGGTAGGTCATCTTCCAGTCACTCTCCTCCTTTCTGAACACACTTTGGCACTGCTCACACACCCGTGCCACTGGGAGGTGCTGATGTCATGGGCCGACGTGCGTATGTACAGGTTCTGAGCACAGCTGTACTTGATGTGCACCACCTCGCTGTGCTTCTCTTCGTCCAGCAGTCGAAACACATACTGACGCTGGATGGGCGTTGTGGCTTGTCCCAGTTCCCCACGAGCCTGTCGCCATGCCAGCGACCCTGAGCTCCGCCCAGGCAGCTGTTGGCCACTCTCTCTCTTCACAGTGATCAGTTCCACCAGCTCCACAACCAACCGCCGCTGCATCTCCTGCCTTCGATCTTCCTCCATCCCCCGCAGCTTGTTGCAGAAGATGTTGTGGAGCACGCTGACTAGCCAGGGTTCCCTGCACAGCGTCCTGCGTGTCAGGACTTCGGCGTGTTTAGCAGAGTACCTCCAGGTGACGTCCTGAGCCTCATCCTTGGAGAACGCCAGAACGTAGGTCAGCTTCTTGCCCCAGCCCTCCTCGTACAGCAAAGGTTTGTCGCAGACATTCTCACAGGGGTCGCAGTGCAGCCAGCGCTTCTGACTCTCCGAGTACACCTCAGTCCAAACGTGATCGGTCCAGTCCAGAACATACCTGGCTTCGAACCCCAGAGCCCGACAGCACAGAGTGAAACAATTGGCCCACTCCCCGCAACGGCCACGCCGCGTGTCCAGCAGCTTGCTGGGATGGTTGTAGCGAGGGAAGCGCGTCATTTCTCTGCAGGTGTCACATCGGTGATTCTCCCCCGTGTCCCCCCCCATGTCAGCTCTTCAGGTGTGGGATTCGCGCGCTCCCCCATGTGATGTGTGCTTCCGCCGCATCTCTGGCAAGGTGGGGAATCCACCCAGTGGAAAAACGACTTTTTGAACCAGCTGAGCAGCTCCAAGAGCAAGCAGTCCTTTATGTCCACGCTAGCTGCCTCCCCACAGCCAGCTGCTGAAGAGAGGTGTGGCGGGTTTCAGCTTGTTGTTGGAGCTGGGCCACAGGCATGGTGGTCCTGGCTTTGTGCTGCAGGTTGGGGTCTTCGTACAGGTTCACGTGCTCCATGGTGGTCTGGATCCTCCGCAGAAAGTCACTCTGACTCCTCTGCAACAGGCCCCCGACAACAACATTGTGCTGCATTGTACTCATTCTGTACTGTGGACAGTTGTGTTGTATAGCAGAGACCTCAGCATGTGTTCCCTTGGGAAACTGCATGTGCCATGATCGGACACCACAATGTATCATTATTACCATCATTTCTGGGCTATAAAGAGAACTGTCATATAAGCCACACTCACCGAGTTAAACAAGAAACGTCATAAAAATCAACGTATCAACCGCAACCAGTTGATGAGTAATGAGCAGTGAATAACAATAAATCAAAGAACGCCATGTAAACACAAGGTACACAAAGACAGTGTATTCTGAGGAATACTGTGAACATGCAAGCAAACAGGAAATGGCACTACAAACAATACAAAAAAAAAGCAACTACTCAGAATGTGCAATGCTGACAGGAGTCAAAAGAGGGAGGGGCTGCCTATGGGACTGAAACGTCCGATCGATGAGTCACCAAGGAATGTTAAATACACTGAATGAAGGACACACTCACGACTGTTTTGGGAAAAGGAAATGGAAATATGAGGGCAGAGTAATGCTGATTGACAGCCAGGAAAGAGGAAAGAGGGAATGATCAAAGAGAGAACAGATTTCCTAACTGAATAAAATGGTCACTCGCCAAGGAAAAGCTATGCACATGAAATGACTGAAAAGACTCCTGGGATGACATTGTAAGAGGGCTGTGATTTTTGTTCTGTTTTGCTTTCATAGCATCAGATGTTATTTCCTTGTTGGCTGAAAGGTTTGTCTATGCAGGGTCATGTTTTGTTTTTGTTTTTTGGTTTGTTCCCTGTGTCAGTGTTTGCCTCCCCTTTTTTTTCTTTTCATTTTTTTTTTCTGTCTTTTTAAATCTTTTTCTTTTTTTTTTTTTTTTCTCTCTTTTTTTTAAGAGGGCAATGTTACCCAAACTGGCAGCCAAGAAAAAATATGGAACAATCTGAACATTGCTGGGGAAATTAGAGTAGATCACTAACCCTGTGAGTGCACTCACACCTTTGGACAGGCATACAAGTTCTGCAGAATTAGGCACCAAAGACCTGGCATGTTGAGACTGGCACAGCTGTTGTGGGCTAAACATTCAGCTACTGTGAACAGTGCTCTTTTCAAGCACCATGTATACATGATTCATTAGTTCTGTGAAAAGTGGTCAAATTTCAAAGATCAGTTCTCAATTTGTCCCATCAAGTCCAAATATGAGGACTCTCTGGCTTAAAAAAAAAAAAAAAAAAAAAAAAAAAAGAATTGATAAAATCTTCAAATAAGCTGCTACTGGGGTAATGGCCACAGGAGTGTGAATTGACGAAAAAAAAAACGAAAGCAGCTGCATATCCTGGAATTTATAGTAGGTCAAATAAAAACGAAACTGAACAAAACCAAAAAAAAAACAAACAAAGAAAACCTGTTGTGCTTAGGAAATATGGCCAAAATGACAAGGTTCAAGCAGATACACCTTAAATGCACAAGGTTCACTTTCATATTTGGACCTTTATTCTCTTTCAAACACTTCCAATTTGCAAACTTTGTACGCATTGTGCATGCAGCAGTTGTTCTGATTCTGAAGCTGACTACTGTTGGGGCATATTGTTTGTAGATTTTCTTTGATCCTATGCAACATCTTCAACAGGTCATACTTGTCAAAATTTACTTTTGCACAGAGCATAAAATCTGCAATATGTATACTCTGTTTTGTGAGTTCATTTTCATTTTGGCCTGTTTTCCAGTTTTGCTGCTGTCTGGTGTGTGTTTTTTTTTTTTTTTTTTTTTTTTTCCCATACACAAAAGACTTTTTTGCCTATTCAACAACAGACAGCTGCTGGAGAGATATGAAAATTACATCCCACAAAAGAGTCTGAGGGCTAATGTGGATAGTCAGCGAGCAATACGTCTCTTCTAATACCTTTGTTATGTTGACCGCCCAGAAAAGAAAACAAACAGCAAAAAGAAAGAAGGCCTTTTCAGATTACTGTTTTTGTTTTTTCTTTCGCTGTTGAGGAAAAGGTGAAGGTCGGTAAAAACAAATAGGGCTGGTCTAGTTACCCTTAACAACATACGCTTTTTCTTCTGTTCTTTTTTCTTTCTTTTTTTTTTTTAGGGGTGGGGGGTGGGTAGAGGTCCCTTATGACAAAGTAAAAGGGGAGTGATGAGATCCTTTTGATAGAATCATGCAAAAAATAAAATAAGATTAGATAAAACAAAATAAAGCAAACCAAAGTAAAATAAGAAAATAGAGTCAGATGTACTGTTTAATTTCATGAGACAGTAAAAACTTCAATGCAACAGATTCTGCCTGTACATCATGAGCTACTGAGCGCTGATTCTCAGCCATGCACCCCACTCACTCTCAAATCCGCCATGGTCTGTGTTGGGCGAGTCTGGACAGCTGGCACTGTGGGAGCTACAGGAGGAGCTGCAGCTCCCCCTGGTGACGCACTGGTCTGACTTCCTGCCGCACCGCTGGAACTCTCTCTGGCGTCTACGCATAATAATAATAATAATAATAATAATAATAATGAAATTTTATATGCACCCCATCTCTGATGAGCTCAAAGCGCTTACAAAGTGTGAATAAAAGCATAAACTACAATAAACAGCTGTATGCATGCCAAAAATAGAAAGAAAGTAGAGGCAAACTTCATAAATATTAAGCAAGAAATAAATAAGTCACAAATATCTCAAATAACTAAAATCACCCAATGACATGATGAATCTCTAATATCCAAAATGCAAGCGTATGCGTGCGTGCACACACACACATACACAGACACAGACACACACACAGACACACACACACACACACACACACACACACACACACGATCACATTTGATGAATAGCATGTCAAAAGATATTTTTGAAAAAGAAAGGACACAGAAATGCAAGGGAAAAATAAACATCGTACCATTTTAACATAGGCCTAATAAAAATTTCTGTTGGAAACAAACAAAATCTTGTAAACTATTAAACAAGAAGACAGAAAAGAAGTAAGCAACGCATACACACGCACAAAGGCTGCACATGCGCCTGCCGGCACACACAAGCATGCGCGCGCACACACACACACACACACCGACAAACTCAGACAGACCTGCACAGACACACGAACAGACAGACAACACTATACGTAACTGAACATTTGCTTTTATACAACTTTAAAAATGATTTCCCATTCACCCTTTCCCTTACATTATTAAGTGAAACCTGACCCCATGCCCCACTGGTGACACATCAATTCGATCTCAGTGAACTCTGGACAGTATGTCTAAACCAGACAGGTGAAACAGCTGACATGTCATTATCATACCCCAGAAATTCATTACTGCTGTCAAGAGAACCCAACAGCAATATCCAATGAAGAACTCACCTGTCAGTGTTTGAACTGAAGGCAGCAGAGTTGGTCCCTCACTTGTGACAGAAGCACGGAGACTGAAAATTTCATCTCTCACCTGTCTCAGAACAGTCAGACTGCTGTCAGCAGGTAAAGTGAGGTATTCTCCATCCTGAAAAAGCCAACAACATGCTAAGACTGTATTTGAAGCAAGTTAAAAACAACACCTAAGACTGCATTTGATGCAAGTTAAAAGCAATACAACCAGTTACATGATAAATCAAAAAAATGTGTACATCACGATCATAATCAATGATTAACAGTACTGGCTAGAACTACCGTAAGAAGAGATGTTCATCACAGTCAGTACATATGATTATGAATTACTTGCACAGTCAGAATATGTGAGCATCCCCCTTTGGAAAGCACCGCCATGCCCATTCAGTGAAATCCCATGAACTCACCAGTACCACTGACTCTGACTTGTACTCTTCACTGGCACCACCATAATCAATGAGGAAGATCAAGACAATTGTCAATAATTTCCAATTTGGTCTGACACCTATGCTACAGGTCTCTACCCTAAGCTTCTTTTTGTAATACATCCCTGGGTCAACCAGTCTAGGAAATACAGACACCTGTAGTGATGGTCTAGAAATCTGAGGAACACCCACACTGTCTCAGACAAGCATCCACTGAGTAATTAAACTCAGCTGTGTGGATCCACTCTTCAGATCTCATTTTCGCACTCAACTCTGGGTTAGCTGGCACCCAAAATTGTATGAATAGATGTTTCCGGAAACGAAATCCCACAACCTCCCAGACTCAGCCTGCACCCTCAGACACTAACATTATAATCATCTCAGTGTAGCTGGTTCAGCACAATCATGTTGGTCTGATCTGCTTTCATCCTGCATTAAAATTCATCTTTGTTGCTGTCAAGATCACCTGCATCAAATGTTGTCACATCTCTTGTTGACCGCTATTTGATATCTTTCATTCTTCCGGTGATCTGGGTTATACTGTTTTTTGTACATTTTATAGGTTTGTTGCTTGTAACAACTAACAATAAATAATAAAAAAGTAACATCTGAAGAAAACATATTTGTTGAAAAATCAAGCGTCTGTTTTGAATTGTATATTGCATCTGAATTACTTTACACCTTTCATCTCACCTTTTTTTTTTTTTTTTTTTTTTCTTTTTAAAGAAAGCTCTGCTAGACTACAGAAGTGAGATCAGTGAGAATTTGTCTTCCAACTTCACTCTCCCATTACCTCTCCAACTTTCCTGTTCTGAGGGGAAAAAAAGGAGGGTGGGTGTCACATCCGGATCATCATATCAATTTTCAGGGACCACCTACTTTCAGCCCTTTGAGAGTATCAGTTTAAAACAAAAATAGACCTGGAAGAAGATGCTGCCTTAATTGTACCTGTGGACATATTGTCTAGCCACTTCTGACCTGGGCTTGCCTGGAAAGGAGAAGGTGAGTCTGACATGCCAGCGCTAAGTGAAAGTCTTCATCTAGGCCTATCATGATCATCAATGGATCCAGACGCTCCCTACAAATGATCAAGAAAAGCGGCAGACTAGGACAACATTCTGTGTAATGTGTCACTCCTAAAGGATGTGGACACAAACATAACACCCGATGTGACAGCTGTGTTAGCAAGCCTCTGGCTATGGTAGAGTTACTGGTCCCTACAGTCTGGAAACATGCTGTGCAGCCAGCATTCATCAGGAAGGACATACAGTGGACAAAGCAGAGCTTGATTGTCGGCATGCCCACGATATTTTCGTGTAAAATTTATACATGGTGCATGATATGTATCAAGCTTGTGCACCATCATGATGCATGCCTTTCACCATAATGCCGACATAGGAATCGGTCCTTATCTCTCTTATTCAATCTTGTGGAGGATCAGAAGTGAAAAATCGTGCCTGTCCACACAACCACAGTTGGTTCTGAGATATGAATGATCCACTTTTGATAGATTTAGAATTGAAACAAGCAACAAGAGTTCAGGATTCAAGCAAGAATAGATTAGCATCTGTTTGTAACTGCTGGTTAATGCATGCTGCCCTTGTTGTGCAGTGCAATCAGCAGTGACAAGTACCACAGAAGGCAAACCAGAGATAGATACTGTCACAAAAAAACGGTCAACACAGCATGAACAAAATATATGTTTTTCAGCAAATGAAATTGTACAGTTTGCAAATGTGATTAGATAACTAATCTTCCTTGATGAAGCGGCACAGGAAGACAATACCGATACATCTTGCCCAGGGTACACACCTCTACTGCTGCTCACTACTTCTCACCCAACCCACCACCCTTTCTTTCCTAATTTTTTTTCTTAATTTTTTCTTTTGTCTGATGAAAGAACAAGTTTCTCATTCTCCATTTTTGTTGTCCTGAGTGTTGTTTATCTTGCTGAAGAAGACCTGAGAGGTCAAAACCCATTGTGGTTTATGTTGTGATTCGTTTGTCCATGTGGTTCGGCTGAGATATTTTTTAAACCAGTTTTTAAGACAAGTTTCTCAAAGTCAGATGATGTTCACATCCCCCCCCCCCCCCCCCCCCCCCCTCTCTCTCTCTCTCTCTCTCTCTCATACACACATGTGCACCCCCCCAACCCCCCCCCCCCCCCCCCCCCACCTTACACACACACAGAAAACACTTGATAAATAATATACACATACAGTGTCCATCAAGCAAAACGTACACTTAAAGTTTTTACTGCTATCGAAAGGCTAAAACTGCATGAAAGCTCTAAGATATTCACTCACAGTTTGTATCTTGCTTCTGTCTTTTGTCATGCTGATTCTGAGTTGGAAATCTGTCCTATTATGATTGAAAAAAAAAAACTTAAGCTCTGATATAGTAAAGTTGTCAACAATAATGTCTTAATGTGCATTTTAAGCTCTGCAAACCCTTTTAGCCAATTAATACTTCAGAAATTACATGTCATGTAATACACTACAATACTTGGGCTTGAGCAATTGGATCTACTAACCAAAAGGTAGATTGGTCCTCCTCGAGCCCAAGTATTGTAATGCACTACCAGAGTTTCTCTGCTTGTTTATTTGACCAACAATGAACATTTCTCAAGCAAGGTGGTTTTCCACCAAGCTCACCTACAAGCACAGCATGGACTTTGAAAAGGCCCTTCTGTCTAATAGAAAACCAAAACTTAGGGCTGCAACCTCACGTGACAGATCACACACTCCCACCAGCTCAACCGCCTCCAGTGTGTCTGCGATCACAGAATGAACTCGTTCCTGCCACGTACCATCCTGGAGTGGAACAACAACTTGACAGAGGCTGCTGTAACATCAGAGACTCTTGATCTATTCAGGTCATGAGTTTGCAGCCTCCTGCAATAAACTTTCTCTCTCTCTCTTTTTTATTTTATTTTACTTTTTTTTGTCTGCCCCCCAAAATGTCACAATAATCAACTTGATGATTGTGGACACTCTATGGATGATGATAATGATGAACATCCGTGCGTCACGACAAAACTACTCATTTAACTTGTGTACATATTATCCTGTTGTTGGGTCTGCCTACCTCTTGGAATCCCATGTCGAACAAACATTCCAGCCACCCATCACTGGTAAAAGCTTTGATTCAAGAAGAGGATTAGCGATTCGTATACGTCGATATTTCACCTCACGAGGATTTTGCAAAACATTATTGGCAAGTTTTAAAAGTAGCTCGGCTGCAGCAAGGAACTCCTCCTTGCTGTTCTCATTAAACAGAAGTTGCGCAGCACTTTCAGCAGACGCCATGTCTCTCTCGAACACGTCTGCTACAAGTCACACAAAAATGTGTATTTGATCATTTTCTCTTCTATTTTATTCCAGAGTAGATAAACAATCTAGTTATTTGTACTTTTTGTTGCAACAATAAAATAATTGCATAAAACACTTTCATTTGGTTGCTTTAACCGAATTAAAACGAACTGTGAGCGTTTCGTTTTCGATCTAAATATTTTCTTGCACCAAGCGTCAAAATGGCGACGATTAGTGGTCAGGTTAGTAAAAGAAGACTTGCCTCTTTTAGATGTAGTTTGTTTGGATTATTTTTGTTGTCGGTGATGAGTGTGCTTTTACGTGGTTAAGTTGAATTTATCAAAACGCACATGCAATTTCAGATCAGTCTGTAGAATTAAGATTTTTTTTTTTTTTTTTTTTTTAAGCAATTCCTTGTATTGTTTTCTGACGTTGGTTGGGGGAAAATGCACAAGATTTCCTTGACTACCAACAAGCAAAGGCCAGGCATGGCGCTAAGAATTTAAAAAAAAACAGTCCCACCACTAATTCACCTTCAGCAACCT
>JADBJO010002551.1:237500-282500 GCA_016801955.1 Conus betulinus
CGCTTATCTGTCCACAGATGAATGCATGAAGCAGAGTTTGTCCAAAACAAGTCACATGGTGAAAAGATTCCAGAGAGAGCTGAACAACATCAAGCCTTCTCCAGAATGTAAATTAGATTATGTCATTTGCACACTTAATCTTTATTTCTAAAAGATCTGACCAGGTCAGCTGACAGTCTAATGCTTTTTGTCTGACTAAACCCCAGTTTTTGGCCCCACTTTGTCGTAGTTGTCTTTGTACTTCAGTTGAACTGTCATGTTCCATGTCTTTGTCAGCTAGGATTAAAACAGCAGTTGGCATATCAGTCCACACATGGTTTAAACCTTGTTTCTAATTAATGTGTTTTGTCGTTATTTCTGCTGTATGTTTTTTATCTTTCAGGTCTACAACATTAAAAAAAAAAAGTTTAGGAATCAGTAAACGTCAGCTAAGAAAGATATGCAAAACATAGTTGTTGGTCACAGGATCTGATGTGAATGACACTCTCCATGATGATGTTGAAATCCATGTAACTGTTTAGATGATAGAGAAGTCACAACCACAGAAGTATAGCACATCACTTGATTGTGTGCTCTGTGTCCATAGACAACAATGAACATGAAGGTCTGTCTCAAGTAGTGTGTGTGTGTGTGTGTGTGTGTGTGTGTGTGTGTGTGTGTGTGTGTGTGTGTGTGTGCTTTATGGACTGACTTGTGGTTTCTGTTTGTTTCTCAGTTCCTAGACTGCTTTAAGAATGGGTTTACCTATCACAAAGAAAAAGAAGGTAGTCTTTTTACAGTTTTAGCAATCTATGTGTGTGTATGTGTGTGTGTGTGTGTGTGTGTGTGTGCGTGTGTGTGTGTGTGTGTGTGTGTGTGTGTGTGTGTGTGTGTGTGTGTGTGTTTCTTCATTTAGAAAAAAATGAAAAGAAAACTGATTTTTCTTCTTCTGGATGATAAAGCGACTCCAAATCTTGTAATTGTTTGCCGTCAAGAAGTTGAACTGTTAACCATATTTAATTGACCTCCTTTGGCAGTTGTGGAAAGACTGAAGCTGATCATGGAAGACATTGAGGGAGCCATCAACAGCTTCAAGGAGGAACAGAAGCAGAAGTAAGTATAAAAAACAAAAAAAAGCGATCTCCTGCAATACCTGCACTGTGCTCCCCATTGGCCAATTCCTTCTGCATGCTTTTGGCCTACTGTCTTTTACTCCAACCTTCTCTGCAAACAGACACACACAGGCCTGTCCTTTCTCAGTAAAGACCCCTCCACCCACAAGGAGCAGTCAACAGCAGCTCAGCATGGGGCTACCAGCTGGAGCAGAGGGCAGTTATTTTCCTTCATTTTCTGCCTTTCATGTTTGTTTGATGTATGCTGGCTAGACAGTCTTCAAAATATGAATGAGAGAGGAAAAGGGTGATGAGACTAAGGGTGGGAGATACTGAGGGGTGAAATGATTGGTCCGAATTTCTGCATTTTGTAATTGGCAGAGTCAACAATACATTTTTATCAGGTCAAATGAAATCTGTCAATTATACTGTGTTTGAATTAATTTTCTCTACAATCTTTTAGGACAACAGATGTCCCCCTGTCTCAGTCCCTTTCACTTCTGGATACCAAAGAAGAAGATGGAAAATGTATTACTTAAAGACGCAGTGATATACATCAGACTGTGGTGGGTTGTGGGAATGGTTAAATCTCCATCATCTTGCAGCACTAGTTAAAACCACAACTGGGTGTCAAGCAAGAACATAATGATCATGACATAGAATCTGTTCATCTTTTGTTGTCACTATTGTCTGCAGAGAATCCAGGCCAGTGTCATTTGGGGGAGTTTTTGACAGATGTAGTGTTATGACTGTAGACTCTCAAATAAAGGGGTAGCAGGCTCCATACCGGAGGGTGTGTGGTGGGCAAGGAATGGTGGAGACTTCTCTATGATCACCAGTCCTGAAGATGTTTAGCAGGCAAAAAATGGTGGATATATTTATATATATATATATATATATATATATATTTTTTTTTTTTTTTTTTTTTTTTGATCAACCAGTCCTGAAGGTGTTTTGTGGGTGAAGAATGGAAGAGATTGTAGATTTTTTTTTTTTTTTTTCTGATCAACCAACACTTTGGAGAAGAAGATAGTAGATACTTCTTTCTGATTGACCAGCCCTTAACTCAGTCCATGCCGTGAGTTTTTTTTTCCCTTGCTAATCCCTGAAAACCCGGGGCTTGTGTAGGGAAGGAAAAAAAAATTATCACAATTAGAGATGAGCAGACAGACACTTAAAATTTGGTGAGTGGATACAATGCATATCAGCCTATACGTGAACAAAACAAAAAAAAAAAAGTAATTTACTTACCATCTTGGTGGTGAAAATGGGGTCCATTTTTTAGCCATTTTTCAGCACCTTTGTGCCCCTCAGAAATATGTATACTAAGTGTTCCTTAGCAGCTCAGAAATGTTTTACATCACATTCAAGCACAGCTGGAGTCACTGAAGACACAGAAGATATAATATTGAATCACAAGCAGGTGATGATGAATGTCAAAATAAAAAAAAATAGTCTTTACAGGATGAAACACAAAAAAAAGTTCACTGTGCGCAAAACACTGGTGATGAATCACTGGCAGTGTTCTTTTCTGGAGTGGAAAAGCTCATGGGTGAGTGACATTGCATCCTGGGCACAGCTTCACACAACAGTGGCAAACCATGGACTGCAAGATATTTGTTGTAGAGAATAGACCCCTGAATAGGAGTCAAGGTCACAAGATGAAAAAACAGCTTCTTCCACCACTTCATGGTCTTCCTATCCTATCAGGGGCATGTAGGCCATGAGCTGATCACTCATGTCTGTTCCTGCCATGTAGTCATGTACTGCTGCTGGTTTCTGTCTCTCAGGACGATGCTGTGTTGTGAAGCTCATCATGGTGGTTGGCAGCATCACTGTCATCAGCGCATGGACAGGTTTTTTGTCCTGCCACCTCAGCACAGCAACATGACCCTGCAGCCATACACACAAAAATGATCATTTGAGCTTTTCTTTTTCTTATGTGTCTGTGTATCCCATTGTTTGTAAAAACATTCATGTGTGTGGATGCATAGTTTGGTGCTTTTACAAGCTATAAAGTAGAACCAGCCTGGATTTTTTTTATATAATAATACCCAGCACCATAATACATTAAATACCTAAATTATTACTTTGTATTTAACAGTTTGTTCTATAAATGCACAAATTATGGATTTTTTCACAATAAATATCAGTAAAAATATGCCTGGAAACACAAACATACCCATGCACAGAGTTACAAAACATGAACATGTGTAGCTGTTCTCTCTCAAACACACACACACACACACACACACACACACACACACACACACACACACACACACACACAGAGTAATGCACAAATATTCAGTACATATAATCACACATTCCCTTTGTTTTTATCCCTCCCCCCCCCCCCCCCCCCCCCCCCCCCCCCCCCCCCCCATCCCACCCCTTCCCCTCTCTTTCCCCCCTAGTCTACTTATACATGAATGGAACACTGCAAAAAATATGCACTCTCTTAGTGTGTAAAACATACATGACACATTTACACATAGCACAATTTATGTAGTAATAATTTCTCTTTACCCACCTCTTTGGAATGCATGGTCAACTCAAAGAACTGCAAAGGCTGAGTGTTGACTGGCCGGTCATTCAATAAACTGGTGTGCCTGTGAACGGATGATCGAGAGGAAAGAAAATCAAAATATCAGTCCAATCGTCATTGAAAATAGCCTCCAAGTCGTTGACTTCTTCTCCCATTTCAGCATCAGTATCCGAATTGAGACACTTGTTGAGGCCCGTGTACTGGCACAGCTTTTTTCTGCTTCTTCGCCACTATCAGCACCTACTTCAGTGTTGGAATCTATGTCTGTCTCCCAACTGTAGGGGTCGAAATCCTCATCAGAAAAAATCGCTGATGTCTTCTTTGACATCTGACCCTTCAGTCTTGATCATTTCCAGTGCGTCTTCAGCGCTAACTAACAACTCACCAGCCCTACTGTGTCGAACGTTTCGTCACGATGCCATCTTTCCAATCATGGAGCAGAGCTGACCGACGGCACTCTTTGTTGTTGTCGGCTTACATGCGAGCCACACTTCACACGCAGCTCAAGTGAATGAAAAGTTAGAAGGTTATAACTAAGGAACCGTCTCTGTTGTCAGTTTCATACCCGATACGTCACTTGGACAGTGCAGATTTTCAAAATCCGAATTCGCATATGTGGACATTGGTAGCAAACGCTTTGTCATACAATGTATGCATTTGCGGACATCGGTAGCGAGTGAGTTAAGCGAAGACTGGTAGAGACTTATTTCTAATCAACCAACCCTGAAGATGTTTTGTGGATGAAAAATGGAAGAGACTCTTTTCTGATCAACAATCCTGAAGATGTTTAGCTGGCAAAAAATGATGGATACTTTTGTCTGACCAACCAACACTTGGATGCAGAATAGAAGATACTTCTTTCTGGACCAGCCGCCATGGCGAAGTGGTTAGCGTCACAGACTCCCGGCTTGGAGGTCATGGGTTCAAATCCCATCAGAGTGATGTAGGTTTTTTCTGCCCCGACCGGCTCCTGCCCAGAGTTGAGTTTGCTACGGAGTCAGTCAGTTGAGAAGACTGGGACCACACAGTCAAGTTTCATCCACTTAATGGATGCGTTTCTGAGAGTGTTGCTCAAATTTCCTGACCAACGCTGCAGGTGCCTGTATCTCTCGGGCCTGGTTGACACTGGGATATATTATGAAAGGAAGCATAGAGTACAGCTCTGTCATGTAGTCTCAGACCGAAATGGAAATCCGTAGCATCATCTTAATCATCCTCATTCTCATCGATCAGCATAAAAAAAAAAAATGTCTCAAATTCTGTGGCCCTTCATGCCCTGCTGTCATGGTGACCTCGATTCCGATGTCCCCTCCACATCTGTGGTCTTGGTTTGGTTGAGTCGGGTTACCGATATCGGCAAGTCCATGGGGGCTATCGTTTGACAGATGTGGTGGCGCCCTCCGGAGGGAGAGCTCACTCACGCTGGCTCCGTGACTAAGCAATTATTGTCATCAGTAAGGGGCTTAGTAGGTGGTGTCTTGCGTATGTTAGATCAGAACAGGCACCACTGAACACCACTGAAGTGACTCAGCAGCAGTGCAGTGTCTCCTCCGGTGGGTTGCCTCTTGGCGACTTGACATTGACTGCTCCCTGTGGATTGTCGGTGCCAGGGCTGCAGCGGGGCCGACCAGGCTGTAGCTGTGGACGGGGTGTCGGAATGAGCGGCATGGGTGCACTGCCTCTGAGGTGGCGCAGAAGTTGGGACAGCAAAAAAAAAAAAAAAAAAAAAATTTCTTTCTTATTGACCAACCCCTAGGTGAAGAATGGTAGAGACTTATTTCAAATTGATCATGATCAACCATGAAGGTGTTTTTAGGGTGAAGATGGTAGACTGTTCTTGATGACCAAGTCAACACGTGTGCAGCCTGGCTATGCTTGAACTAATGTTTGTGTATATGTGTGTGTGTGTGTGTGTGCGCCTGTGTGTGAGCATGCAGGCGAGCATGCATGCATGCCTGTGCACATAGAGCTGATGGTACAAACATACGGAAGATTCAGTCATCCAGAAAACTAGACAGGAAGAATAGATATGTCATCTCACTTTCCCGTTATTGGTCTCTGCCCAGCACCAGGTACCACAATCACCTTGCACTGCAAGAGCACAGTTCAGCTGGCTGCATTGCCCTCTCTGGTTACAGTGTGTGTAGATTTGTTGTCTGCTCTCATGCGAGGTCGGCCAGCTGCTGCCCATAGCTTCTTTCCCTTCACAAACTGCAGCGTGTGTGCTCCGAACTTGACAGTTTGATACAACTCAGCAGTGACGAGTGGCAGACAAGAGAGCC
Organism: Conus betulinus; assembly: GCA_016801955.1. Classification (NCBI taxonomy): domain Eukaryota; kingdom Metazoa; phylum Mollusca; class Gastropoda; order Neogastropoda; family Conidae; genus Conus; species Conus betulinus. Next base: position 243,422 of record JADBJO010002551.1, read on the forward strand.
ACTTCATGAGCAGGAGTCAGTCAGGGAGCCAATCTGGTCAACAGGAAGTGATGAAACTGCCGACAGGAAGGATGTAACGCTGATTAGCGAAAAGAGATCTTACCCTCTCCCCGCTTGATGCATTTGTAATTCATGGCAGCATTATGGCAGCAGGTCTGTCCAGTATTGTCTTGAAACAAAGTGCTAGAAGACAGGCACCAGGAAACATGCCCCACACTGCACACTGAAGTGCTGTGATGGTTACCTAATACCTTTTGCCCTGTCGATCATTCAAGCACGTTAACACACTGCAGAAATGCACTTTTTCATGGGAGAAAAAGAAAACAGAAAAATGCCTGTGTTTCAGATTGGTATCTACAGCGACCATGTAAGAATGAGTGTTTATGCGTAGTGTAAATCCATGGCTGATTTTTATATGTTTGATTTTGTGAGTGAGTGAGTTTTTTTTTTTTTTTTAACCAGTCCGGCCGCGCTATGTTTTGTCATCTGCAAGGTGAACCATCCATAATCTATGACTCAAACCTGTCCCACATCCCTGTTGATGACTGACAGCAGTATCTGTATAGTCGCCCCTGTTGTTCATAGGATAAGGCATGTATAGTTTTCATACCCACAGTTCCTATCACTGTGTGAATGAGAAGGACACTCAGCTTGATTGAAGCTGTGGAATGTTGGTTGTGGATTGTTTGTATCACAGCAAACTCAGAATCATGATGTGAGTTGTGTTGCTGAATTTTGGCGTTGGAAGTGGCCAGCCCCGATATGGCCCTGCGTGGTTATCTAGGTTATAAACAATATAAACTGGAATTGTGTTGTCCTGCCAGGTACGAAGAGCTGTTGAGAGGAGAGCGCACTCTTAACCAAGACCTGCAAGCCTTGGAGCGCGTAAGTTTGAAACCTGGGCCCAGTCTGCCAATGATGGTGCCATTGTGACTCATCACTCTGCATCCGCACAGCGCCCTCTGTCCACAGCAAGGGACGTTACCAAAGACCTTCTCCAGAAGTTGCAGCCTTTGAAGTAAGAAGCTAGGAGAAAATGAAATCATTTTTGGTTTTGTCTTTTGTTTGATATACAGGTAATTATGTGGAAGAGGAGCAAGCAATTAGAAAGGGGAGAAGAGGTGAGAGAGATTGGCATAATCTTTATTGCAGCACTGAAATATGTTTTAATTCCTTGCTTTGTAAAGACAGTCGTGATTAACTGAAGTTCTCTATAAATAAATTTCCCTCCCAACCTTGTCCACAGATTTAATGTTTGCATACTTTTGTCCCTGTGCTCGAACACACTTCAGATAGTCAATGAAATTGAGACTGTTTTTCCCTTTTCTTTTTTAAACCTGTTATACCTACATTGAATTGTTGTTTTTTAGCTTAAATATAACCTTTGACTGAGAAAAAGAAGTGGCACACACATACTAATGAAAACTGTGATAGCTGTTAGGAATGCTGTCAAAGGTTTGTTGTTTACCTCGCTGCCTTTGAAACATATTTCCAGTATGACTGTGAACTGCACTTATGGTATTCCTGTTGAAACAGTTACCAGTGGTTCCCAAGGTACCAGTCACTAACTTAGGAAACTAAACAGCTCCATTCCTAACCAGCCACATAGCGTTGTTCATTATTGTGGTGAAAAAAAAAAACATGGATAATTTCCCTTGATGTAAAGACAAAGAACTACAGGCAGTTAGACACTTGAAGTTGGACATTTTAATGGAGGAATACAGTGATGGTATTGGCAAGATTTACTTGTGTGGGTTACTTATGTTTTCCATTAGTTTTTGTGTGTTCCCATAAATGCTCTGTATTTATGTTTTTATAAAAAAATTTTTCCCAGAAATTCCTACAACAGACAGGAGGTCACAGAGGAGGATGGGATGAATATGACCATGGCACGTTTCTCAAATTTCGCAATCGTTATAAGGTCAGTTTTCTAAATAGCCATGTTTCATTTCTCTTTGTTGTACCATTGGTGTCAGCTGGTTCAAGCTTTTCATTTTTCTTTTCTGAAAGTGGTTTGTGTTATCAGTGTTGGAGTTTGTCATTGTTGTTTTCTGAAAATTTGGTTTGTATTTGTAGGATCATTACAGTTGAAATTTCTTATTTTGTTTAATGAAACAGTGGTTTGTATTTACAAAATTACTAGTGTGTTAAAATTTTTATTATTTTTTTTTCTGAAAACTGTGGTGTATGTTTAAAGCACCATGATATTTGTTTAGTTTCATTATTGTTGACTGAAACCATGGATACAGAGAGATACATCTTTAAAATGTACATTATCATAAGTTGTGATTTTTTTTATGTACTGTTTCAGATGTGTGGAAAATTTCTTCACTGAGTCTCTTAAATGTGGAAAATGGTTATTATTTTCCTTAAACTGGCTCATATCATTTACAGTGTCAGAAATTTTGACAGTGGTCATTTAGTGAGACAGGGATCAGTATTTACTGCACCATGAATGTTGATGCAAATTCCTTCCACAGGAGAAAACAGTTGTCATAGCAGACAGTTTGTGTATGCTGAGGTGTGCGCTGTGTCTGTTTATTTCACATGATAGGCACACTCACTGTTGTGTAGCACTCTGACACACACACACACAGAACACTCCCACACTATGATTCTCACATGCTGTCATTCTCCACTTTTTCACTTACTTTTTAAATGAATAAATTCCTGTCTTTTTCATCTCTGTATTTGATTTTTTTTTTTTTTTTTTTGCTTTTACTTTTTAATAAATGAATTACTGTCTTTTTTATCTTGGTATTTGAATTTTTTCATTGCTTTTATTTTAATAAATGAATTACTGTCTTTTGATCTCTGTATTTCAAAAAAAACATTTTTTTTTTGCACTGCATCTCCCTTCCTTCTCTCTCATTTTTCTTCATGCTCACTTCTTCCCTTTGTCTTTCTCTCCCACCTCTTTCCACCCTCTCATTGAATTTTTCTGTCAGCGATTCTTTCTGTTGTCTTCTTTCTGCATTGTTCAGGGTCGGATCGTGTTTCTGGATCACCTGAAAGGTGCCATTCCAACCAAGACTGAAGAGGAGATCAGAGAGCACGAAACCTGGTACCAGGAATACCTGTTCCTGAACGAGCAGAAGAAAGACAGCATCAAGAACTGGAGAGAGAAGAGAGAGGTGGGTTCTCCAGCCCCTTCCCCATCGGTCACATACCTATATATGTGCTCTAGGTATATACATGTCCACTGGATGGTTTCAATATGCTGTAGGTATATGCATGTCCACTGGATGGTTTCAATATGCTGTAGGTATATGCATGTCCACTGGACGGTTTCAATATGCTGTAGGTATATGCATGTCCACTGGACGTTTTCAATATGCTGTAGGTATATGCATGTCCACTGGACGGTTTCAATATGCTGTAGGTATATGCATGTCCACTGGACGGTTTCAATATGCTGTAGGTATATGCATGTCCACTGGACGGGTTTCAATATGCTGTAGGTATATACATGTCCACTGGACGGTTTCAATATGCTGTAGGTATATACATGTCCACTGGACGGTTTCAATATGCTGTAGGTATATACATGTCCACTGGATTATTTCAATGTCTGCTAACCGAAATTTGCAAAAATGGGGTCTGCAGATGTGGCAGGGGAGGGGTGTCTTTGTCGGGAGGTTAGAGTAGATCAAGAGAAAAACCAATGATAATATGACTTGAAATAATGTGGGGACTTATGTAGCATTGTTCCCCATTTTATGAGCCGGCTCACAGTACTTTTCCTCAGAAGATAGGCAAAGAGAACAACAATGATGATATTCCCACACAGTATGTGAGGATTTATACAGCATTGTTCCCCACTTTATGAGCCAGTTCCCAGTACTTTTCAAAAGACACAGAGAAAAAACAATGATGACATTACTGATAATAATGTGGGGACTTGTACAGCGTGCTTTCCCACTCTGTGAGCAGGTTCACTAGTGAAAGTGAAATGAAGTATTGTGAGACAGTTGGTACACTGAGCACAAGTCTTTTAAGGAGTCTTCATTCAGATTTTTGTCGTTGTTGTTGGAAGGTTCAGAAGAAAAAAAAGAGTAGAAAGATGTATAGTTTAACTCTAAAGGGTCTGTTTTCTGTGTAGTGGATGAAAAACACAGAAAGATGTGTAGTTTGACTGCAGGTTTGTTTTCTCTATGATGGAAGAACATGCAGTAAGATGTGTAGTTTTACTGCAGAGCTTATCTATGTAGAGGCAGAAAACACAGAAAGATGTGTAGTTTAACAACAGGTCAGTTGTTCTGAGTGGACAGAAAACACAGAAAGATGTGTATTTAAACAACAGGTCAGTTGTGTGTGGAAAGAAAACACGAAAAGATGTGTAGTAAAACAACAGGTCAGTTATTGTGTGTGGAAAGAAAATACAGAAAGATGTGTAGATTAACAACAGGTCAGTTGTAGTGTGTGGAAAGAAAACAGAAGATGTGTAGTTTAACAACAGGTCAGTGTATGGAAAGAAAACACAGAAAAAAAAGCGTAGTTTTAACAACAGGTCAGCTGTTGTGTGTGGAAAGAAAGCACAGAAAGATGCACAGTTTGACAAGTGGTCATTTGTTTGTGTGGAGAAAGAAAAAAAAAAAGGAAAGAGAGATGCATAGTTTGAGCGCTGGTCTTTTCCGAACATCTACTTATCCAAACAAAATGCTTCGTTCCCACTTGGCGTGAGCAAGACCAGTGATAATGAGAATGCCGGAAAGATCCTTCACAGTCACCTCCTTTAGAAGACCAACTTCCTGTGCATGAGTACTGAATTCTCAGTTCATCTCCTTTCCTCAGCAAGCTAACACAGTGTTCTGTGTCTCCCACTATTTCTAATGCTTGCATTCAGCTTCTTGCTTGGTATGGATGCCTGTAGACTTTCAGGATTGTTTTAGCCTGCAATATCAAATCTTCTTTGTTCTGTTTATTTCTTATTGTTTCCTTTATTTTCTGGTTGAAGAATTTCTGCCGAAGAATGATATGTAGCTGAATGTAGGTGTATTGTGTGTGTGTGTGTGTGTGTGTGTGTGTGTGTGTGTGTGTGTGTGTGTGTGTGCAGGAAGAAAAAGAAGATCTGTTGACCCAAAGCTCAAACTGCAGAGGAAGATGAGGAGGAGGAGGCAGAGAAGAAGAAGAGGGCTCAGGCAAAAATCGAGGAAGAGAAAACGAGAACGCTTCTCCCAGCTGAATTCCTGGAAGGTACAAAATCGGAGTCCTCTGGTTTTTCACTCTGATAACAGTGAAAATTGGGACTGGTGTGTGCATGGTTGGTTGACACACCATTGTTGATATGTATTGACTGGGTCTCTTTGGTCTTGTAGCATTTTGTAAATGTATTATTGTACCTGCTTTGTCAGGATCTTTTCTAGGTGTATTTTATACTGAATGCTGGACCTCATCGTGTGTGTGTGTGTGTGTGTGTGTGTGTGTGTGTGTGTGTATAAGCGTGTGTCTCCCTTCATACTTTCCAGACAGGTGTGGCAGAGCAATGTCACTTCCCTGCATGCATGTGCTTACAACCATTGCAGACATGCAATTTTCGCACTTTTTAAATTTTGTTTTATGTCTCCAAATATAAACCTAAGACGCAATTGTTATATAACAACGGAAAGGGTAAAGTGCGAACTTTGTAATGAGTATAGAATTAAATACATTTTGGGGTAAAACACAGCAACACTACTGTTACAGAAACAACATAAGTAAAACATAGGAAAACACAGTCTTGTTTATTTTTGTTGGTTAGTATGACAACAGCAAATGAGGAGGAAGAAAAAGGGCATAAAACTTTGCTCTTACTTTGAACAGATGCAGAGAAAGCCTGAGGTATTCAGTATGTGTAATCCAAGTGATTTTTTTTTTTTTTAAGGAAATTAAATCATTGCACACAGTACACACTTTTAACTGTTTTGGCTTCAGATGATAAGACGCATAAATCTTGTAAATACACAGAGCAAATAAATTAAGCTCAGATTCTTTTCGATAAACTTATACACCTTTACCCTGCTCATTTTCTGAACTACTTTTGCTGAACCAGTTCTAAAACCACATGTCATACTCCTTCTGCCCGATATATTGGTCAAGCAGGAAATTCCACACCTGCCTTCCCACTGCCAGACCGGTCTCTTAGTTTGGACTACTGTGGGGTCGCAAAGGTCATCGCTAATGCATGTAAACTTACCCTTCCGGTGGCTAGAACTCTGTGCTAGATATTTATGGCAGCTGCATCCCCTAGACGGTAGACGAGAGAACACCAGAATTTTTTTATAGTTGTGCCGTCACAGAGGCATGGCACGTCCAGGCAGTACAGCAGTGCTGCCATCACCAAGGGACGGCCCGTCGTGAACGGGTCGACGGAGTTGCCATCACTATTGCACGGCGCGTTGCGAAAAGGTTAATATGGAATGAACAGTTACACACACATCCAATCGATGTCTTCTGGGGCACGTTGTCAGAAAGTTTTGAAAAAGAGGCAGGAAAAAGCATCATAATCTGATTTTGTGATCAGTCGTGAGTCTGTTTTTAGTTCGTTGGAGTCACATTCAGTGCAAAGGTCAGGCGTCCAACTTGTCTGTCTCTCTGTTGGGGTCAGATTCAGTGATTGAGATCCGTAAAGTTTTCTTTCTTTCTTGGGATCAGATTCCCCTGTGGATGTCTGTGCTGACTAAGCTGCCTTGTGTTGTGGATCAGATTCCCCTGTGGATGTCTGTGCTGACTAAGCTGCCTTGTGTCATGGATCAGATTCCCCTGTGGATGTCTGTGCTGACTAAACTGCCTTGTGTCGTGGACAGGTTCAGAAGGAGCTGGAGAAAGCCATGAAGGAGGAGAAGAAGATGAGAGGGAAGAACTCTGCAGGATCAAGAAACAGGAGGAGGAGGAAAAAACGACAGGTGCTGCCATCATCTGTCATTGTAGCTTCAGGGGTTTGTGTGTGTGTGTGTGTGTGTGTGTGTGTGTGTGTGTGTGTGTGTGTGTGCGTGCGTGCGCTTGTTTTCTAATGACTGAGAAAGAGAGAGAGTGTTTATACAAATGTGTATCTCTGTAGTGAGAGCTTTGTTTTGAAAGCCTTTAAAGTTAACCTGCAGAGATGTAAATGTTGGTGTATGTCAGTATACTATAGGTGTAGAAAGATTTGATTTCACACACTTATCACGGATTTAAACTATTTGTCCAGAAGGAGACCAATGCAAAAATAGACCTGGATATTTTTAGAAAGGTCAAGAAACATAACCCATCAAATTCCTGGGGGTTTTTTTTTTTTTTTTTTTTTATGTTCTCATCGCTTTTCTTCCCCCAAGTCCCCAGCCTGCTCTCCTCTCTCCACCCCTACCCCCCCCCCGTCTTTTCCTTTAGTTGATTATAAGACTTGGAATTTGTTGCAGATGTTACCACTTCTTTCTAATCATGTCAAGGAAAAGCCCATGACACTTTCTTCATGATTGTTACAATGCAGGCGGAGATCCGAGTGCAGGTGGAGGAATTCCGGCGCCAGAGGGAAGAGGAGGAGCAGTTTATCCAGCAACAGACAGAGCTCCGCAAGCGGCAGGAAGTGGATCGCAGGCGGCAGGAGTCAGCACGGGAGATTGTCCGCTTCAGGAGCAGAGTAAGGAACTGCATGTACAGGGGTTTCCAGTTTGTGTGAGTCTGTTCATTGCCCTCAGATTGTGTTTGTCTGTTCGTTTCAGATTGTGTGTGTGTCTGTTCGTTGCCTTCAGATTGTGCATCTGTTCGTTGCCCTCAGATTGTGTGAGTCTGTTCGTTGCCTTCTGATGTGTGTGAGTCTGTTCGTTGCCTTCTGATTGTTTGAGTCTGTTCGTTGCCCTCCGATTGTGTGTGTCTGTTCATTGCCTTCCGATTGTGTATGTCTGTTCATTGCCCTCAGATTGCGTGAGTCTGTTCGTTGCCTTCCAATTGTGTGAGTCTGTTCGTTGCCCTCCGATTGTGTGAGTCTGTTTGTTGCCTTCAGATTGTGTGCATCTGTTCGTTGCCCTCAGATTGTGTGTCTGTTTATTGCCTTCTGATTGTGTGTATCTGTTTATTGCCTTCAGATTGTGTGTGTCTGTTCGTTGCCCTCAGATTGTGTGTCTGTTTATTGCCTTCAGATTTGTGTGTCTGTTTGTTGCCCTCAGATTGTGTGAGTCTGCTCGTTGCCTTCAGATTGTGTGTCTGTTCGTTGCCTTCAGATTGTGTGAGTCTGTTCATTGCCCTCTGATTGTGTGTGTCTGTTCATTGCCCTCTGATTGTGTGTGTCTGTTCATTGCCCTCTGATTGTGTGTGTCTGTTCATTGCCCTCTGATTGTCTGTGTCTGTTCATTGCCCTCTGATTGTGTGAGTCTGCTCGTTACCCTCTGATTGTGCGAGTCTGTTCGTTGCCCTCAGATTCCGGAGTATATTGTTTTTTTTACTGATGCAGAGTTCGGAATGGATTGATGGAGATGAAAAGGCGTGAAAATTTAGCACTAAGCCCCTGAATAGTCTGGGAAAGCCCACCTTTCTCCCTTGCTGTCCATAGAGCAAACACAAAGTGCAGTTCCTAGAATTACCATGGAAAAATACCATATTGTCATGCACCTAAAATAATTGTCCAATGGATGCTCACCCTGCGATCTCACTGGGTCAGTCATATGACTGTATACATAATGTAATCAACTTTTTAAGATTTTCTTTGGGGTGTTTTTTTGTTTGTTTGTTTTGTTTTTTGATTGATTTAAATCCAAAATTCTGACATAAGAGATATTCACTTGTTAGGTAGCAAAGATGAATTGGAAGGGTTAAACCTTGTGGACCTGAATCCAGATAATGGACCTCCTCATGATGATCTCAGCGTTGAAAAATGGCACAGTCTGATATCGTCTGGCACACTTTGTTAGGTTTTTTTTTTTTTTTTCCAGTTCTGTCAAAGATGGCCACGTTCTTACACACTCTTTCCCTGTGCACAAGAAAGTGACTGAATACTGCTTGAGTAGTACAGTGTAGATGGATTTGAATGATTTGAATTAAAAATCTGACTCCAGGTATCAATCATATGAATGCCAATGCAGGTAATCTGCCACAACTTGGCTTTGATACCAAGCCCAGGTTTGACGATGGCAGTTTTACATGGACCGAGGTGGAAGAACAAGTATGCCTGTAGATTTCACTTTCACTGAGAAATGTGCAGTGTGACCATCAGTGTATTGGATGAGTACATGAGGTGAACGCTAATCATGTAATTGAATTGCCCTTTCCACTGTAGATTGTGCATGTTGGGGCTGACTGGATCAAGGTTCACATTCATGTATTCCACTTATATTTTTTTCCACAAAATACAGTCAGGACTTTCTGCTTTCCTCAGGACCTTCAGAAGATGCACGAGAAGCTGAGCAAAGAGATGGAGAAGGAGAACCAGCTGAAGGAGAAGGAGAAACAACTGGAGAGACTGAAGAACAAGGTCTGCAGTGTCAGTGTGTGTGTGTATGTGTGTGTGTGTGTGTGTGTGTGTGTGTGTGTGTGTGTGTGTGTGTGTGTGTTGAAAATCAAAAAGGGTTGGTATCTTGTATTTTTCATCCTACTTCTGTGAGTGTAGATCACAGGGCTGCTAGGCAGTCAAGGATCTTCACATCGGAGTCTTCACTGATGGGCCATAGGACGGAGGTCGTACAACAAGTGTGTTCCTTCCCGTTGTCTGTTCTAAGACTTCTATGTTCTGCCCCCTCACAGCACTCCACTGTAGCATGCAGGAAGTGTGTGTTCCTGGCCTGAAATGTTGGCGTTCTGTTGGGCTCATTTTCGTCATCATATGGACTTTTGCACATCTGGTATTGCCAGCTTCCACTGTCTGTAAGACTTTCTTCCATCATGACTGACTGCAGCACTTCTGGTGTTTCTGACTTCTACTGTCTGTAAGATTTTCTTCCATCATGACAGACTGTGGCTTTTCTGGTATTTCTGACTACTACTGTCAGTAAGACTTTCTTCCATCATTACTGCAGCACTTCTACTGTGTGTAAGACTTACTTCCATCATGACTAGGCCTGCTGTACTTCTGATATTGCTGACTTGTACTGTCTGTAACACTTCCATCATGACTAGGCCTGCTGTACTTCTGATATTGCTGACTTGTACTGTCTGTAACACTTCCATCATGACTAGGCCTGCTGTACTTCTGATATTGCTGACTTGTACTGTCTGTAACACTTCCATCATGACTAGGCCTGCTGTACTTCTGATATTGCTGACTTGTACTGTCTGTAACACTTCCATCATGACTAGGCCTGCTGTACTTCTGATATTGCTGACTTGTACTGTCTGTAACACTTCCATCATGACTATGACTGCTGTACTTCTGGTATTGCTGACTTGTACTGTCTGTAACACTTCCATCATGACTATGACTGCTGCACTTCTGGTATTACCAGCTTCTACTGTCTCTCAGACTCATTTCTATGTTCACCATGACTGCTGCATGTCTGGTATTGATGACTTCTGCTGTCTCTCTATGATTCATTTCCGTCTTGCTGCATTACTATTACAGCTGATTTCTGTTATCTACAAGCCTCGTTTCCATCATCACTGGGACTAGCGCACTAATGTTCTTGCTGACATCAACTGCTTCACATATGTTCAAGACAATCTGTCACCCTTTTTCTTTTTTTTAGGTTACTTAAACAATCGGAATTAAATGATAAGGTTGCCAGTTTTTAAATATGACAGGGCAAAAACTGTCCATTTTGCAGCATCATATTGCCATTAACCCCTTTTAACTCTTTCCTTTCTACCATCTGCATACCTGGATTGGCCATGCACATCAGTTTCATACACATATCTGCACAGGCTGGTTAGAACTGACATCAAAGTACAGAAACTTTAAATCGAAACAAAAGCGTACATATCCTGCGTACAGTTGACGGTGTGAGGGAAATATGTTTCATTTTTTCACCTTTCTCTTTGAATAACAAAACTGCTTCGTAGATTATCCCTTTTTTCTTTCTTGTTTTGTTTTTTATTTTATTTTTTAACCCTCTTGACCATCGAGCGCCCGCTAGCGCCCGGCCGGAAATCACACAGCCAAAACGCTGAGCGCCCGCCAGCGCCCGGTAAAAACACGTGGCAACAATGGGCGCCGCCATGTTTCTCGTAGAAAAGGAAGTCTCGCGAGAACGTGACTTCCTCTTCCTGTAGCCATTTACTTCCGTTTGCAAAAAAACCATGAGTCGATACGTGCCCGTGATTCTCGAGTTACGAATTTTAAAGTTTTGAGGTCGAAATGCCGTTTTTCACCGTGGCTAACCTTGAGTTCTGCCGTTCTATAATGATTTAGTGATGGAGATAGTGTGTTTTGTAGGATTTACGGCATAAGACTTAGTGAAAGTGCTGGGTAATGAAGCTTAGAGTGACCTAGATTTCGACCTAGATTTCGACTGGGATGAAGTTCCAGGTATGATGAACAACAATTCGGAATAAAGTTCTGAAGTTTTTTTTTTTTTTTTTTTTTTCCGAGTAAATGGCTCATGTGACATTCTTCAAACTTACGATATAGCAACATATATATTCGTAGGAATTTTAAAAATTATTTTCATTTCGTTATTTCCTTTCTTCTCTTTTAAATTAATTTTTTAATTGGGTAACCATGTTCAAATTACGGAGTTACTTACCTTGCCGACGGTTTTCGGTGTAACTAAGCTCAGATAAGTGCATACTGAAGAGGGTTGTTGTATGCTACTCCATGAAAATAAATCACTTTCTGACAGTGGAGTGGTTCTGTCCTATACATGAATAACTTCTTCATACATAGCCAAAGGTTTAAAGCTGTGGAGAGTGAATGGCTATATTCTATCCATTATTATAACCATCAGTTTAAACTTATAGCTTCAATGGAAACCAAAGGGAGAACACTCTCAATCCAGAATGTAACTCTTGTGTGTGTGGAGTGGACTGCTGTTTTATATTTCTCTGTGGGGGCAAATCTGGCAGAATGACAAGTCCACAGTGCAGCACAAGCCACTTCGTCATGATTGGGAGTGTTTGTAATGAAGAGGTGGACATGTGTGTATGTATGTTTTACATGACAAGACATTGTCACCTCTTCAGGTTAGGGGTTTTCTTCTTCTTCTTGTTTACGGGGAAGGGTAGTTTGACACAGTTACATTTCTGTGACAAAACAATTTAAAAAGTGTGGGAGGGTGTCGACATGTTGCCTTTGGTCTTGACAGCATTTGGGGGGGAAAAAAAATATAAGCAGTTACTATGGTCAAGGGGTCAGCAGTAAATTGCATGTCTGAACACAGGTAATAACAAAAAGGCTGAGAAATGTAGCACTAGGGGATACATAGGGGTGGACAAGACTGCGTTTGCCGGGTATAGAAACTAGATTTTTTTTTTTTGTATGAGCTGTAAACTGGCTTTTATTGTAAACTTGTAGCATGATTTCTACAACAAAAATTGACTGCAGTCAAACTAAAAACATTTTTTGACTCCCAGCAATAACTTTTGGCAGTGGATTTCTTAGCATGGCTGAAATACGATTTTAAGATGGCAGAATTGTTACAGGCCAGAGTCATGTCGTCTGTTTTTTCTTCTGTCTTCCTGCAGGTGGAGGTGGAGCGGGACCCCTCACGTTTGTTGCAGCCCACAGCAGGCTGGAAGTCCCGGTTAAAAGACAACAGCTCCAGTGGAGGTGGACAGGTGCTACACATGCCTCACAGGTGATGACTCAGCAACACATAGTTTCCCTTCACTTTCCGTCTGTGTGTGACCCCCCTTGGTAGTGACTGCAGGTACACATGGTGACAGTGATGCCTGCAGTTCACTGTGTGACCCCCCTTGGTAGTGACTGCAGGTACACATGGTGACAGTGATGCCTGCAGTTCACTGTGTGACTCCCTTGGTAGTGACTGCAGGTACATATGGTGACAGTGATGCCTGCAGTTCACTGTGTGACTCCCTTGGTAGTGACTGCAGGTACACATGGTGACAGTGATGCCTGCAGTTCACTGTGTGACCCCCCTTGGTAGTGACTGCAGGTACACATGGTGACAGTGATGCCTGCAGTTCACTATGTGACCCCCCTTGGTAGTGACTGCAGGTACACATGGTGACAGTGATGCCTGCAGTTCACTATGTGACCCCCCTTGGTAGTGACTGCAGGTACACATGGTGACAGTGATGCCTGCAGTTCACTATGTGACCCCCCTTGGTAGTGACTGCAGGTACACATGTGTGACAGTGATGTCTGCAGTTGACATCTGTTCCTGTCTGTGTGTCTAGTGGCTGACAGTGACTGCAGCTACACTCACACATTCTTGTTGCTTAGAGCCCAGCCGGCCATAATGGGCAGCTACCTCATTTAAATAAACAGCAGCAGCTGCATATGACTACAAATCCATGCCTGTAGTGAAAGACAGTGGAAGTTTTACTCACAACCTTCGGAAGTCCTTAAGCTTTGCTACACTTTCTCGGTCACACATGAGCAAAAAAGGCAATTTCTCAAAAATCTGTTTATCTATTTTTGTTGTCCAGGCTCTTTTTTATGAATGGAAAAAGTAAAGGAATCATCAGTTAGGTAATTTGAAATGAACCCTTCTGATGACTTGGGTCAGACACGGATCTTTGTGCCATAATCCTCACAAGATGTCGCTTTTGATGACAGATTCCTGACAATGCAGGTTTCCCATGATGTGTACATTTCAGAGAGGCTATACCACATCTCATCCTGTGCCATTGACGCTCTTTTTTCCAGACCTTTACTCTTTAACGGGAAAGTCCCTGTGAAATGTAGGCTTGTATTAACATCTTAGAATGGCACAGTCAAAAGCAACACCCAGTAAAGGTTAAAGAATGATCATTGATTCTTCATCGGCACATGCACTGGGTTTAGAAATGGGCCAGAAGTAGTCAAAGTCTTGAAAGGCGTGGAGTAGGTGCATAGAGATAGCTTGCTGAGACCTGTCCCGGCGCTGTGAAAGTGGTGACATTACAGCTGAAGGGCGTGGAGTAGGTGCATAGAGATAGCTTGCTGAGACCTGTCCCGGCGCTGTGAAAGTGGTGACATGACAGCTGAAAGGCGTGGAGTAGGCACATAGAGGTAGCGTGCTGAGACCTGTCCCGGCGCTGTGAAAGTGGTGACACGACAGCTGAAGGCAGTGGAGTAGGCGCATAGAGGTAGCATGCTGAGACCTGTCCCGGCGCTGTGAAATGGTGGCATGACATGACAGCTGAAGACAGTGGGGAAACCATTGTCATACCACCCACTTTCCCTGCAAGAGTTCACACAAACTAGGATTTCTGCTGGAAAAGCAAAACAAGAAATAGATATTTACATACACACACACATACACACACACATGGCTACACACATGGTCACACACACATGCACACACAAACCATCGCTGGCTCTACAGACTTTCCCCAAAGTCAGCTGTGATATAGTTTCTTATGTTGACTACAACTGTTTCACAGATGTCAACTGTAATAAAAATCTTTGTGTTGATTGTAACTGTTTCACAGATGTCAATTGTAATAAAAATCTTTGTGTTGATTGTAACTGTTTCACTGACGTCAACTGTAATAAAAATCTGTGTGTTGATTGTAACTGTTTCACTGACGTCAGCTGTAATAAAAATCTTTGTGTTGATTGTAACTGTTTCACTGACGTCAGCTGTAATAAAAATCTTTGTGTTGATTGTAACTGTTTCACTGACGTCAACTGTAATAAAAATCTTTGTGCTGATTGTGACTGTTTCACTGATATCAACCGTAATAAAGAAAATTTGTGCTGATTATAACTGTTTCACAGATGTCAACTGTAATAAAAATCTTTGTGTTGATAATAACTGTTTCACCTAGGTTAACTTTAATAGAAAAGACCTTGCTGATTGAAACCGTTTCACCAAAGTCAGCTTTAATATAGCGGTCTTTGTGTTATTGCAGCTTTTTTTTTTCTATGATTTTGGTCTGTTTCCTTCTGATGTTCTCACCTTCACATTTCTTTTTTCTCTCTGTATCTGCATTTTGCCTCTCTGGCTTTTCTTGCATTTCAGACTGTAATCATTTTGTGCTGCTATTTGACCATTGTCTTCTCCTTCTCCCTGCTTTCTCAGATTTAGCAGTGTCAGGCCTTCAGGTCAGCGGTTCACACTCTTGTTACCTATTTTTTGCAGAGCTGTTCCCAGCTGGAGGAAGACCTAAAAGCAGCCACTATGTGCGTCATCCTGGAGAATGGTATCTCAGCCCTTACGAACCACAGAGTGTCTTTCAGTTTTGAACGGTGTGTGTTTCTCTTTAAACTGGATGGTGGCATGGTTGTCTGTGTCAGTGTGATTGCAGTAATAGTGGACTGATTAATAGTGCAGAGGCTGCTCTGTGAACACGTGCACACACACACACACACACACACACACACACACACATGCATATACACACACACACACACACACACACACACACACACACACACGCATGCACACACACACACATGCATACCCACACCCACACATACACTCACACACGCATGTACACACATACACATGGGCATCACTATCTAGCTGTTGGGAGTAATACTTTTCAAAGAAATGTTCCTAGAAGGCTGGCTGATGTATGTTGAGAACTTGTACTATCACAATTTGTTTACTAAACACTCCAACCCTTCTGTTAGCTGACCAGCATGTTAGCATGATTAAGGTGAACTGTTGGGACAGGACCATGGAGTTTTTCCATGGATAAATGAGCAAATGATGCAACCTGTAACTGACAGTATTGTGAGAAGATGAACGGAGGAAACACTTGCGCGCACTTGCATGCATGCACCCACGCAAAACACAAGACGTGGACTGATGAGAAACCTGTAAGAAAGATTGTTGTTTGTATATATGCTCATCCTAGAAAGAAGGGTATGTGAATTAAGACAGTGGTAGCTGCCTGAGATTGGGTCTGAAAGAGAGAGGGCAGTGTATGAAGAAGAATGAATGAGGAGAGAAAGTGAAGGATCATCAGTACTGAGAATGTCAATCATTTTCATGACAATGTAGGATATTACATGAAAAAAAAGATAATAATAAAGTGTTCTGACCTGCTTGTGTTTGTGTACCTTACAAGAATGGGGAGATATGATAGTGCAACAGTGAACCCTCAAAGGAGAAAGATCAATTCATATCGCTTGCAACCCCCTGAAAAGGTTCACCTCTATTGAAACTATAGGCTGTAAACCAGGGCAGGAAAGAGCCACCGAAAAAGGCTAAAAGGCAGCCTGGAAGAAGATACAAAGCAAGTACAAAACGTGGAAGGACAGATAAAAACAAGATAAAAGGAAAAGCAAAAAGAGTTGGGATGGTCACCAATACAATACAAAAGTAGAGTTTCACATACTACTGATTACATAGCTAAATTGGTGTCATCAGTTTTCTTCAATAATATAAAAATCTGGACACTTGGATGTGGGCACAGGTCCCATACAAATGATGATTTTAAATTAGAAATGCTTATCTAGCATTAGATTGGACATTTCTGAAGTATGTTTTCATGGAGACTGTTTTAAAGGGTTTATGTCTGATCCAACGACCGGTTACAGACTAACAGATATGTACCTTCATCCTGCACGGATCTTGTATCTGGTAGCAGCCAGCAAAGGCAGCAAAAAGCAATGCAGAGTTAGGCATTAACGTTCAGCCAATGGTCCAGACAAAGAAGAATCCACAAGCAGACCAGACATAGTCAAAGTCTACAGCTTACATATCCTAAAAGTGCCCTGATCGTATTACCAAGGAACCAACACATGAACATCTCAACTAGTCTTTCAGCGTTTTCCACCGTGACTGAACGGCCAAAGTAATCATTACTCACAATATGACAATACTGATACATCACATTTTGTTTATCAAGTGATTTTGATCTTTTCCAAGAATATTCTACTGTCCATTCCAAGTTTAAAGAAGTCACTTCAATCTGCTGCTTATTGTTCAGCTGCTCCTGCTGACGAACTTCAACACTTTCCCTCCAACGACTACACCTACATCCCTAAACTCGCAATTTTGCAGGTGGCTGGTCCTCATGCCAAAAATGCCACAATTACAGATCATACAGGGTTCACAAGAATTGAAAGAAAGATCAAAGGGCTTTTTAATACCTTTTGCTATGAGATTCATGGACTGTACAATATAGATAATACAAGCCTTTATGTGTGGATGGGCAGCGACATAGTCACTGCAGCAGGTCAGAAGCAGCTGACAGGGGTGTGGACACGTTTGGTACATACACATCTCACTAATTCTTCATATTAATTGTGTTGATTTTCTCAGCTCAACATCAATTGCTTCAACAATATTTTCCTTTTCAAGCTTTTTGAAGCACTCTGCGGTATTCTTAGAGTACCCAGGGGAGAATATCTATTATCCTTGGAAAATACTGTGGTGCATGTTCATGCTGAAAATAGGTATCATCCTGGAGGAAAAAAGTGATATGTGTTCACGGGTAAAACGTATTATCCTGGAGAACAAGTGTGATGTGTGTTCATTGGGAAAACATGCATTATCCTTGAGATTAAAAAAAAAAAAAAACAGTGATGTCTGTTCATGGGGAAAACATGTATCATCCTGGAGAAAAAAAACAGTGGTGTGTGTTCATTGGGAAAACACATGTATTATCCTGGAGGAAAAAAGTGATGTATTTTCATGGGGGGGGAAACATGTATTATCCTTGAGAAAACCAGAGATGTATGTCATGGGGAAAGCACTTATTATATTTTAGAGAATCAGAGATGTATGTTCGTGGGGAAAGCGTTACAATCTTGAGAGAATCAGAGATGTATGTTGTTCGTGGGGAAAGCGTTACAATCTTGAGAGAATCAGAGATGTATGTTCGTGGGGAAAGCGTTACAATCTTGAGAGAAACAGAGAAATATGTTCGTGGGGAAAACATGTATTATTCTGGAGAGAAACAGAGATATATGTTCATGGGAAAAACATGTACTATTCTGGAGAGAAACAGAGAAATATGTTCGTGGGGAAAACATGTATTATTCTGGAGAGAAACAGAGATATCTGTTCACGGGGAAAGCATGTATAATCTTGAGAGAAACAGTGCTGTAAGTCCTGAGGATCATAACTGCTGTCCTGAGGATCATGACCTTGTTCTGCTGTCCTGAGGATCATGACCTTGTTCTGCTGTCCTGAGGATCATAACCTTGTTCTCTGCTGTCCTGAGGATCATAACGTTGTTCAGCTGTCCTGAGGATCATGACCTTGTTCTGTTGTCCTGAGAATCATGACCTTGTTCTATTGTCCTGAGGATCATAACCTTGTTCTGTTGTCCTGAGGATCATAACCTTGTTCTGTTGTCCTGAGGATCATAACCTTGTTCTGTTGTCTTGAGGATAACTGTTGTCCTGAGGATCATAACCTTGTTCTGTTGTCCTGAGGATCATAACCTTGTTCTGCTGTCCATATGACTTACAAGCAATGTCCTGTTTTTTGGGTTTTTTTGTAGTTTTTTTTTTTAAAGAGAAAACAGTCATCGTCACTGCGGTCCCTTAGCACCACATCTGCTGTCGCTGTCTTCAGGTGGAAAACAGTTATTTCCCTCAAGAAAAACCGCAAGAAACAGGGAAGACAGCTTCGTTCTGTATTTAAGCTAGCAGTTTGCGTAGCAATACCGATTCTACCAGTGCCCTTTGGCCTTTGAGGGAAAAAAATACTGAGCATGGCGGATTCCCTGTTATTACTGTGTTCCTCTATATCACGCCCGTGTTCTGCAGGGAAGAAAGAAAGTATAATTGTAGTCATTATCTTGGGTGAAAATGTGAAAACAATTGTGAACGGACAAACACAGGGATAATGGCTATCATTCTGCGGGAAACAGCTGTAATCGTAAGGAAACCAGTTGTGATCCTAAAAAAAAAAAAAAAAAACAGTATTTGTGCTGTCTTCCTCAATAATAACTGTGGCTTTTCCAAGGGGAAACGTTAATCGTCTCATTTACTATGCTACCATAAACACATGCTTAGTTAAAGTCAGACAGAAAGAGGCTGGGTTAAAAGAGTGCTGGAGGGAGAGAGCGTGTGTGATGGGGTAGGGAGAGCGAGCAATGTTCACACACACACACACATGCACGCGCGCGCACACACACACACACACACACACACACACATACACACACACACACACACACACACACAGAGTTTCAGCTTCATTTTCAGTTTCATCAAGGGAGGCGTCACTGCATGCAGACTAGTCCATATACGCTACACCACGTCCGCTAAGTTTTTAGACCACACTACACATGATTTGAAGCTGATGGATAAATGAATTAACAACAAAGATGAGACAGTTGAGGAGGGGGTCTCGTGGCTATGACTCAGCGGACGTCTGACCTACGCATTAGCCCAACGTGCTGGTAAGACCTAAGCAAGGTGAATAAATACACACATACAGAGAGAGAGCTAACCAGCAAGCCAGATAGATGGACAGACAGACAGAGACTAGACAGATTGACAGAGGGAGAGACTGACAGAAAGACAGATAAACAGAGGGGCAAGGCAGGCAGACAGACGGATAGACAGACAGAGAGAGGAGACAGATAGACAGAGGGATGGTCTCTGATCTGGGAACAACTTGTCCTTGAGAGATTCCAGGAAGCAGTGTGTGTTCATATCATCATCATCATCACCATCACCACCACCACCACCACAACCATCACCACCACCATCATCATCATCATCGTTCTTTCTCTCACTCTCCACATTCAACTTGCTCACATAGATACATACATACAAACATACTTACAGAGAAAACGATTTATTCAGGCTAAGAGGTGGAAAGTCTGTAAAGAGAACATCACAGGGGAAGCATTGGTGACATAAAAGGTAACAATCAAAGTAAGCTGTAAACTCCTGCAGATGTGTATACAATGCAAAGCAGACAGGTCCATTTTAGACAAGCATGTTTCCTCCCCACGTTTCACACAGTAGACACAAAAGGCACACAGCAGCATTCTCTTAACACCGTCAGCACGAGAATGACCCGGAGATTAGCATAATGAACAGCAACATAGGGCAGCGTACACAATCTGACACCTGTTCTTTCCATCGCTTCTCTCCCCATACCTTCATAGAAACTCAGAAGCTGAAGACCGACAGTATATGTGAAGCTGCCCAAAGGTGCAGTTGTTAAATGTTAACGATTACAACTACAGGCAGTATTTGCTGTGCTGCATCTGTAATATTCAGTTTGTGGAGCAAACCTACAGGGCATCTTTTGGCTCATCATCTGTCTTTCATTCCTTTCCAGATATATGTTTGCCGAGACAGAAGCCCTCAAGTAAATTACTAGTACTTATCTTTTCTCTTTGTGTAGCATCTGGATAACATTATTCACTTCAGTTGTTCTCCGAGAGAATCTCTTGAGTCCACGACAGTGGTAACCTCTTGTTTTGATACACGACAGTGTGTCACATCATGTGCCCCAATCCTTACTTCAAAATAAGCCAAGTTTAGTAACCCGCTCTGTGACATCTGGTAACCCCAACGTGATCTCTTTCCCAAAGGGGGATATTATGATAAAACTTGACATGCTCTATCTCCAGGAGGTGGTGATTATAACAAAACTTGACATGATCTATCTCCAGAAGGGGAAGATTATAACAAAACTTGACATTATCTATCTTCATGAGGGGAAGATTATAATAAGACTTGACATGATCTGTCTCCAGGAGGGGGGATTATAACAAAATTGACATGATCTATTTCCATGAGGGGGAGATTATAACAAAACTTGACATGATCTATCTCCATGAGGGGGAGATTATAACAAAACTTGACACGATCCATCTCAATGAAGGGGGATTATAACAAAACGACGTGATCTATGTACAGGAGGGGGAGATTATAACAAAACTTGACACGATCCATCGCAATGAAGGGGGATTATAACAAAACGATGTGATCTATCTCCAGGAGGGGGAGGTTCTAAGAAAGCTTAACTTGATCTCTCTCCCTGTTAGAGGAGGTTTTTTTTTTTTTTTTTTTTTTTTTTTTTTTTTTAAATCTGACATGATGTTTCACCATGGGAGGGAGATTGCTTACCAGCATGGTTTAAAAAAGCATGTGATAGAAGTAATTTAACTGACTTGATCCTTTCCTGCGAGAGGAGGATGAAACATGGAAAATATACAGTATGTCATGGTCACGCAGGGTGTTAAATATGCGGCTTTTTTTTGTTTTTCCTTAGTAGGGGTGGTTGAAAGAAAAAGCAACTTAATAATTCTGTATGACAATCAGATTTGAGAGTGTGGAAATATTTCAAATCAAACTGACGTGATGGTCAGCAGTTGTTCCTCCCTTTGATAAGACAAGGTGAGCTAATAAAAAAAAATTTGATACAAGTAGACGAATGAGAAAAACTTGAATACAAGGAATATTAAGACAGATATCTGTGGCTTTAAGCAGCAAATCTCTCCTGGCATTGTCGTCTGTTTACTTTATTTGTTATGTTGTTCTCTTTGTATGTCTCAATAACTGACGAGGAGAAAGACCTCTCAGTGCTGACAATGAGGCATGGAAGCCTGCTGATAATTAATGATAAGGAGGCTTGGAAGCCTGTTAATAATTGATGAGATGTGTAGATCTCTCTCACTAGCCGATGACGAAGCGAGCAGGACTGTCCATGGTTGATGACGAGGCATGGGTGCCTGTCAAGCAGCTGATGGTGAGCAGCCCTTGGATGGAGTATTCTGAAAGTGAAATTTGCCTGAGGAAAAGAGCTGGTAAGCCGGCTAATTTTGTTCATCGTTGTCTGGTCATGTTTACCATTAGAGATTTCTCCATCAACTTGAGTTGTTAAGAAGTGTGAATGGTTGAAGGAGGATTAGTAAACACATAACACATTTGGTTTTATTACAAAAAAAAAAAATTGGCTTTGCCTTTCCTAATAAAAGAAACCCTGCAGAAATTGTATTCCTTTGGAAGAGAGGTGTCATGTGTGAAGGCATGGTCTTTATATGAATAATGCATTGTTATGGATGATTAGAGAATGGAAACATTCTAATTGTGTCAAAAATTCCAAGTGCCACAAATTCAATTTTGGTTAATGTCCGTAGTAGGCTTATGAAGCCTTAATGTTTAAATAACCTGAAAAAGCAAAAACATTTAAGTTAAATTTGTTAGAAAAGGTGACAGTAATGGAATGCACATATCATGTAAATGTGTCAGCGATTGTGAATTCGCCTGTAAAGTGACAGTCGCTGAAAACTGACAGTATGCATGAGGTGCCCCAAACTGCATTTGTTGAAAGCTAATGACGAATACAACTACAGGTAGTGTTTGCTGCGCTGTACCTGTATTATTTAGTTTTGTTTTAGCAAATCTACCAGGCCTCTTTTGGCTCGTCATCTGTCTTTCATTCTTTTCCAGATCTTTGTTAGTGGAGACAGAAGCCCTCAGGTAAATTACTTATCAGTCTCTTTGTGTAGTATCTGGATAATGTTTACTTCAGTTGTTTTCTGAGTGAATCCCTTGTGCAACATGTGTCCATGACAGTGGTGACCCCTAGTTTTCATTCATGAGAGTGTGTCAGAACACATGCCCATATCCGTACTTGAAAATGAGTTACATTTGTTTAGCCCACTCCGTGACAACAACAAAAATAGACTAAAATATATTTTTAAAAGGATTAACTCTAGAAATCATTCTGGTCTGACCCTGCATGTCAGGGCTGTGCTTACGCCTATTTTCATAATGTATCCCAGCCTCAAGCAAGCCTGAGAGAGACAGTGACACCTACAGTGTTGATCAGGAAATTTGAGCAACATCCCTGAAGAAAGCATCCATTATGAAGATGAAACTCGACTGCTTCATTCTAGTCTTCCCAACTGAGTCCATAGCGAAGTCAACTCTGGTCAGTAGCCTAAAAATCCAACAAACACATGGTTCTCATGGTCATCGAACCCACGACCTCCAAACGCAGAATCCGCAAGGCTAACCATTGCGCCACAGTGGACGGTTTGCCAATTACGTTGGATATTGGCTGGCTTATGACACGCTTGGATTTGCTGTGTCTGACCTAAAGTTGCACAAAGAGACAGAGAAAGAGAGAATTAATACAGAAAATAATGAAATGACAAAAAGGCACAATTGTAATATCTCTAAATGTCAGACAGTATTTTACTATTAACAACAATAAAAAGATGCTTGCCGTTAACGCAATAAGACGATCAGCATAACGTTTAATACACTCATAGAAAGGACATGATAATCTAAGAAGTAACGAATTCAGCAGAAAATGTATAAACACTAGAAAACTGACTGTTCTCTGTAAAATGTTATGAACACAGGCTAATAATCCATTACAAAACTCCTCCACTCTTATTATGCCATAAGTCTTAACAGAAGATCAAATACGAGTTAGAGAGAGAGAGAGAGAGAGGACTTGTCACATTACGATCTCTTTCTAGCTGTTCCTACTTCTGTTTTTGTGATATTGCCGTTCAGTGTTGGATACCTTCACTGTGACATTTCAGCGAAGAAAAATCCCGTAATGATCATGATTTTTCCTCTATCCCTCATCTCTATCATCATCATCTCTTTAGCAAAGAGCTCAAAAATCTTAAACTGCATCATAAGAACCGTTCGTTCTATGTTAGAGCTCGCCCTTATCCCCTTTCTGCTCTTCTCCATATCATCTCCTGTGGTACATACATACTTCTAGTCAGACTGCCTTCATTTTGGGTGAGCTGAAGTTCTAGTTTCTCAGGAAGATGCAGTTGTCATGGAACGCTAGTTCATGTAGAGTGGGCGAAGGAGGTCTCCATGATAGGTCCCATGTTTGACTGGGCGCCGAGTGTTTGGAGGCCTGTCTTGCTCGGGCGCGGGGCGCTGTCAGCCCTGCTGCGGAACGTTTTCTGGCAGAAGGCTCGCACGGCAGGGTCGCGGGCTGTGTACAGCACAAAGATGATGAGGAAGCCCTGGATGGTGGTGGTGCAAGTGAACAAGTACTGGAAGACCACTCGAGCATCCTCCAGAGCGAAGAAGGCAAAGACCCAGCTGAGACCTGGACGAAAGAGAGAAGACAGAGAGTTAATCCAGACACCAGGGGCACTGGCAGGTCCAGCGGAGACCTGAAAGAAAGAGAGAAGACAGAGAGATAATCCAGACACCAGGCAGGTCCAGCTGAGACCTGAAAGAAAGAGAGAAGACAGAGAGTTAATCCAGACACCAGGCAGGTCCAGCTGAGACCTGAAAGAAAAGAGAGAAGACAGAGAGTTAATCCAGACACCAGGGGCACTGGCAGGTCCAGCGGAGACTTGGAGGAAGGAGAGAAGACAGAGAGTTAATATCTCC
Organism: Conus betulinus; assembly: GCA_016801955.1. Lineage (NCBI taxonomy): Eukaryota > Metazoa > Mollusca > Gastropoda > Neogastropoda > Conidae > Conus > Conus betulinus. The sequence continues at coordinate 267,717 of JADBJO010002551.1, forward strand.
TTTGAGAACTATGAAAATCACCCGGAAAACCATGATAAAATGTCATGTATGTTTTTCTCTGAGACATGTTTGGTTAACATTGCGTGTCTAAATTGCCCACTTGAACATAATATAAATAGTCTTTCAGCCTGGTCAGTGAAGAAGGGGCAGTTGTTACCACTAAGTGGGGCAAGGTCTATCATGGATTTTTTAACATCTTCAGGGTCCCCTGATAAAAAAAAAAAAAATTATGATAGACCTACAGACCTTGTAGCTTTCTGTGTGTTATCTCATGATTTCTACACCTACCATCTTGCATCATGCATTCACGCCAAGCTTGGCACATTTTTTGCAAAGCTCAAGTAATACTACATATTAAACAGCTTCTGACATTAAATGTAATTAAAAAATACCAGCGAGTTGAAGGTGTCTTGGCAGATGTTATCAGGGAAATCAGCAAGGTTGTCTTCCAGTTCCCGCACGAGCGCTAGGACATCAGTGTGATTGTCTCTTAGACAGGGAATGAAGCAGTGCCACATCATCCGCATGAGTGCTTCAAGGATGCACTTGTTTGTCCTGACACCTCGCTTGTAGAGCTTGCCTTCAAATCCTTTGCTGACAGAGCCTTCTGCTACAAGTCCAGACTCGATGCAAAGGTCACGCAGCCCAGCATCTTGGAAACGTTTGCCAAGAATAGACAAGACAACCATGATGGTATGAAAGGCTCCCGAGTCTCAAAACAACAGCTCTGTAGTTGTTCTTGTGCTTCCAGACGATTTCAGCCGCCTTTGCATACAGTGCTTGATCAAAGACAATGACGAAGCTGTCCAGATTCAGGGAGGTTCTGATAAACTCAGACTGGACAAGACTCTCCTGCACAGTTGCCATCTCTGTTGCTGGGGCGTTAATTGTTGGAAGATAACCAACAACATCTTTTTTTCTGTGTGCTCTTTATCTCTTGTCAAGATGCTGAAACCAGTCCATGAAGGTACCCTCTGCTCTCTTGCATTTACCAAGCGGCTTAAGATCCAAATCAGATCTTTTCTTCTTGCTGTTTGGACAAGTTGTCTGTGCTCACCTGTGTCATTCTCCAAGGTCTTCAGTGGTTGTGGTCCCACCCTTTCTCCTGAGACATAGACTGGAAGCTGTTGAGTTTCAATTGCTATGCTTCTCTTCTTGGATTTTGCTATCAATGGCAGGCTCTCTGTGTGTAGGTGTGGGCCAAAAACTTTTAATATAGTTTTATATAATTTTCAAAATAAACAATCATCAACTAAGACATTTAATTTTCATTTTAAGTTATCACTTTAAACTTCACGTGCATTCCACTCTTGAGCGTGGATGGCGAACCAAATCAATGAAAAAAACACACAAAAGCTACAAAATTGACAGGTCTATCATAAAAAAATATCATCTCAGGTGTTGACAACAATAGCAAAAATCACAATGAACATTTGCCCCACTTGGTGGTAACAAGCGATCTCGAACCTAAAAAAACTAATATAACTCCTCCACCACCCCACCACCTTCTTTTCCCAGGCAGTTCCATACGTTTGTTTCTGGCCAGACGATTTGTTTGCCTGAAGAATTGAGTATGCTGGGTGAACAAGTGACAGTGTATTTATGTATGTGTGTGTGTGTGTGTGTGTGTGTGTGTGTGTGTGTGTGTGTGTGTGTGTGTGTGTGTGTGTGTGTGTGTTTGTGTCTCTCTCTCTCTCTCTCTCTCTCTCTTCTCTCTCTCTCTCTCTCTCTCTCTCTCTCTCTGTGTGTGTGTGTGTGTGTGTGTGTGTGTGTGTGTGTGTGTGTGTGTGTGTATGTGTGTGTGTGTGTGTGTGTGTGTGTGTGTGTAAATGTGCGTGTGTGTGTGTGTGTGTGTGTGTGGGTGTGTGTGTGTGTGCGTGCGTGCGTGCGTGTGTGTGTGTGTGTGTGAGCGACAGAGAGAGAGAGAGAGAGAGGAAACCTACCCTGCACCACAAAGCAGCTGATAGAGGCACGGACACTGACAGTGTAACTTCGCCCACCGACGCCGATGTTGGGCCGACGACAGATGCTGACTACCACCAACACGTAGATGACAATGTTGATGCAGACGATGATGGCGATAGGAGCCAGGAAAGCGTAGTAAAATGCTGCAGGTGACATCCAGCAACTGAAGAGAAAAAAGAAACGACAAAACGTGACAAGTTTTTTCTTCAGAATCTGGCACTGAAAGAAAAAAAAAGGACAAGACAGAATGCTTTCCAAACATCCAGCAACTAAAGAACACACACACACACACACACACACACACACACACACAGAGAGAGAGAGAGAGAGAGAGAGAGAGAGAGAGAGAGAGAGAGAGAGAGAGAACAAAACAAGGAGATTCTCGTAAATACAATAACTGAACAAAATCGCAGAAGCATTTAACACCTGAACACGGAACAATATAACATGCTTCTCCAACCTTCAACACCTGAACACAGAACAATATAGCATGTTTCTTCAACATAACCACTGAAACACACAACAATATAGCATGTTTCTTTAACATTCAACACCTGAACACACCACAACATAGCATGTTTCTCCAACATTCAACACCTGAACACAGAACAATATAGCATGTTTCTCCAACATTCAACACCTGAACACACCACACAATATAGCATGTTTCTCCAACATTCAACACATGAACACACAACAATATAGCATGTTTCTCCAACATTCAACACTTGAACACACAACAATATAGCATGTTTCTTTAACATTCAACACCTGAACACACCACAACATAGCATGTTTCTCCAACATTCAACACCTGAACACACCACAATATAGCATGTTTCTCCAACATTCAACACCTGAACACGGAACAATATAGCATGTTCTCCAACATTCAACACCTGAACACACCACAATATAACATGTTTGTCCAACATTCAACACCTGAACACACCACACAATATAACATGTTTCTCCAACATTCAACACCTGAACACACAATATAGCATGTTTCTCCAACATTCAACACCTGAACACACAATATAGCATGTTTCTCCAACATTCCACACTTGAACACAGAACAATATGACATGTTTCTTCAACATTCACACACCTGAACACACCACAATATAGCATGTTTGTCCAACATTCAACACTTGAACACATAACAATATAGCATGCTTCTCCAACATTCAACACCTGAATCCACCACAATATAGCATGTTTGTCCAACATTCAACACCTGAACACAGCAATATAGCATGTTTCTCCAACATTCAACATCTGAACACACCACAATATAGCATGTTTCTTCAAATTTCAATACCTGAACACAGAATAATATAGCATGTTTCTCCAACGTTCAACACCTGAACACAGAACAATATAGCATGTTTCTCCAACATTCAACACCTGAACACACAACAAGATAGGATGTTTCTCCAACATTCAACACCTGAACACACAAGATAGGGGTGTTTCTCCAACTTTCAACAACTGAACACACAACAAGATAGGATCTTTCTTCAACATTCAACAACTGAACACACAAGTACAAGATAGGATCTCTCTCCAACATTCAACAATTACACAACAAGATAAGATATTTCTCCAACATTCAGCAACTGCACACAGAACAAGGTAATGTGTTTCTCCAACATCCAACAACTGAACACAGAACAAGGGAGGATGTTTCGCCAATATTCAACAGCTGAACACAGACCAAGATATGATGTTTCTCTACCATCCAACAGCTGAACATAGAACAAGACAGATCGTTGCTTCAACATCAGGAGTAAAAAACTAGAACAAAAAAACAATGAAAACAACTAAAAGAAAACGTCAAGCAAGACACGTTGTTTCTTCAATGTCCAACAACCGAAGAAAATTACCACAGAGAACAAAACAGGATGTTATCATAGTCCGCTGCTGAAGAACGTAAACTACAGAATGAGGGCAGGTTGCACATAACTACAGAATGAGCAGGTTCTTTTCTCCAATATCCAACAAATGAAGCGAACCACTAGGAACAAGGCAAGTTGTTTTCTGTGATATTCTGCAACTGAATAAAATTACTGCAGAAAAAAAGACATGACATATCTCCAAGATCCAGCAACTGGAGAACAGAACAGAACACAGGGTGTATTGCCTTTCCAACTATACTGACATTCTTGTGCTCCGACTCTACATCATTTACATACTACTCTGAATGTTCAACAACGATATACTAACACAACTACACTGTCCCTTTATATTTTTACAGTTCCTACACATTAGCTACTGACAATCTTGTCCTATCCATTCATATTCTTTGAACTTTTCTAGGTAATGCATAAACAAAAGTGTTTTATTTTCGCACTGGTCTATCGAATGGTCTGCTTCTAGAGTTCACCATCTCCATTATTCTCACTGATCATTCTGAAGATATATCCAACAGTGATCCTCTCATGCTCCTTTATAGTGATGGGTAGACAAGCTGAAAATGCACAAAAACACACACCGTCACAATACAATGTAACACACCATCACAATGAAATACAATACACCAACATAATGAGATCGACCGTGAAAATAAAATACACCACCAAATTGAATAGCAATACATCAACAAGATGAACTGCAACACACTAACAACTGAATACAATATACCAGTACGGTGAAGTTCATGGCACTAATACAATGGGGTGCAGTACACCTACGCATTGAACTGTCATACACCAACACAAGTCAATACAACACTGACACACCAAAGCACAGTACACCACAGCTATGCACCACACCAACAGTAGAAAAAAAAACACACAACAACAAGGAAGCGCAATATATCAATGTAATAAAGTACACTGCATCAGCACAATGAAGTACAATATATCAACACAGTTAGTTAAATAACATACAGCTGCACAACGAACTACAATTACATCAACACGATGGTGTGCGCTAATACTAATGCAGTACAGTCAACGCACCGACACAACAAAAGCAATGATCTACGCTTTGAAATACAATTATCAACTCCATGAAGTACAGTGTAGCGACACACAATCCTATACAAAACGCCAACTCAATGAAGTACGATACACCTACACGATAAAGTGCAATAAATCAACACAATGAAGAAAAATATACCAACGTAGTGGAGAACAAATCACCAACGAAATGAAGTGCAATGTACGAGGACACACAGGTACAAGACATCAACAAGCTAAGGACAATACATCAACACTATCATGTACAACACCATGAGGTACAATAATTCAACACGGTTAGGGGCAATACATCAACACTGTGATGTACAACACAACGAGGTACAATGATTCAACACAGTTGGGGGCGATACATCAACACTGTGATGTACAACACAACGAGGTACAATGATTCAACACAGCTGGGGGCAATACATCAACACTGTGATGTACAACACCATGAGGTACAATAATTCAACACTGTTAGGGGCAATACATTAACACTGTGATGTACAACACAACGAGGTACAATAATTCAACACAGTTAGGGGAAATACATCAACACTATGATGTACAACACAATGACGTACAATAATTCAACACAGTTAGGGGAAATACATCAACACTGTGATGTACAACACAATGAGGTACAATAATTCAACACAGTTAGGAGCAATACATCAACACTGTGATGTACAACACCATGACGTACAATACATTAGCACTGTGATTAATAACACGATGTGGTACAACACATCAACACTAAGAAGGACAACACACAAGTAATGAAAATGAACACGCCGACATATCACCCTCATTATCTCTCAACACACCAACATGATACCCTTACTATGTGTCAACACACCAACACGATACCTAGAATATTTGTTAACACACCAAATTAATACCCTGACTATCTGTCACCACACCAAAGTAATACCCTTACTATCCGTCAGCACACTAACATGATACCCTTACTATCTAACAACACACCAACATGATACACTTACTATCTCAACACACCAACATAACGCCCTTACTATCTGTCAACACACACCAACATAACACCCTTACTATCTGTCAACACACCAACATAATACCCTTACTATCTGTCACACACCAACATAACACCCTGACTATCTGTCAACACACCAACATAACACCCTGACTATCTGTCACACACACCAACACAACACCCTTACTATCTGTCAACACACCAACATAACACCCTTACTATCTGTCAACACACCAACATAACACCTTACTATCTGTCAACACACCAACATAATACCCTGACTATCTGTCAACACACCAACATAACACCCTGACTATCTGTCAACACACCAACATAACACCCTGACTATCTGTCAACACACCAACATAACACCCTGACTATCTGTCAACACACACCAACATAATACCCTGACTATCTGTCAACACACCAACATAACACCCTGACTATCTGTCAACACACCAACATCTGTCAAACACCCTGACTATCTGTCAACACACCAACATAACACCCTGACTATCTGTCAACACACCAACATAACACCCTTACTATCTGTCAAAACACCAACATAACACCCTGACTATCTGTCAACACACCAACATAACACCCTGACTATCTGTCAACACACACCAACATAACACCCTGACTATCTGTCAACACACCAACATAACACCCTGACTATCTGTCAACACACCAACATAACACCCTTACTATCTGTCAACACACCAACATAACACCCTGACTATCTGTCAACACACCAACATAACACCCTGACTATCTGTCAACACACCAACATAACACCCTGACTATCTGTCAACACACCAACATAACACCCTGACTATCTGTCAACACACCAACATAACACCCTGACTATCTGTCAACACACAACATAACACCCTGACTATCTGTCAACACACCAACATAACACCCTGACTATCTGTCAACACACCAACATAACACCCTTACTATCTGTCAACACACCAACATAACACCCTTACTATCTGTCAACACACCAACATAACACCTTACTATCTGTCGCGCTGCCACGATACAGCTCCACGTTCAGCGCCGACACAACGATCACTGGAAGGACTGGTAGTCCTGCACACACACACACACACACACACACACACACACACACACATACACATGCACACACGCGCGCGCACGCACACATAGACACACACACACATGCATGCACGCACTCAGACATAGAAAGACACCCATGCACACACAACACACACACACACACACACACACACACACACACACACACACACACACATGAAAAATGTCATAAGTGAAAGCGCCTATTGTTTCTAAAGAGGCAACCGACTTTGCTCTTTTTGGGAAAATCCGTGTCTGATTTTACGCACACTTCATCATAATTTGAATTTGGAACTGATGTACTCCTTAGGACATATTTAGATGATGCAGTTTCATATTTTCTTCAAAAGGTAATATACCAATTTCAGCATATGTTTTTTTAATGAAGATGTATATACTGGAACTCCAATGGCAAGTTTATAGGCTTTACTGTCTATACGTTGCATTGTTTTTTTTTTAAAAGGTATTTTGGGGCAGAGAAGAATACCTCTTGGGCATATGTTAACTTTGAACGAATAAGTGCTGTTACTAGATGTATAAGAGTGGAAGATGTCTTGTCCCCACTGTTGTTTGCTGACAATTTTTAGGAAGTTCAGACTCTTTTTAGCTTTCATCATTACGTATTCTAAATGCTCTTTCCATGACAATTTTGATGTAAGGATTACTCCTAAAAATTTAACAGACTGTGCATAATTGATAACTGACCCCTCTAGATTGAAAGAAGGCAACTCTCTTCGATCGTAACCAGAGTCGAAAAAGCATCATATGTGATTTCTCTGGAGACAAAGTTAAACCATTTTGAATCATAAAACCATTTATATTATCAAGTTCTCTTTGATACAATTTTTTAGTGTAATTTAGCGAGCGATCTCGTTGGAGTGCGTTTTTTTCATAGTCACTTTCATCCATATGCAGATATCATCAGCATATTGAACCAATTCAACATGATTAGACACAGATGATGGTAGGTCATGCGTTTAAATATTGAAAAGTATTGGTGTTACTACTGATCCTTGTGGAATTCCCATATGAAGAGGTTTTAATTTTGAGTAAGTGTGTCCTATTTTGGTCTGAATTGATCTATCTGCTAGAAAAGTCTTGAAATAATTATACATGCAACCTGATAAGCCAATGGATTTTAATTTATAAAGTAGTCTAGAATGCCATACTTGATCGTATGCTTTTTTGATATCAAAGAAAGTAGCCAGTACATTTTTCCTTCTGGCAAACATGTTTAATTTGGGTTGTTAGTTTGGTAAGGTGATCGATGGTTGATCTGCCCTTACGAAAACCTCACTTATGACATTTTTCAAGAGTCAGGAATCTATAAGAAAGATATATCATCTCGTGTACTGTTCACTGCAGTCCCTAAATGGGAACTACTATCAGCCTTTTTCGATACTAATTATACAAATATAAAGAAAAATGATGGTCCCACTTTATCTGCTTCTGTAAAAGCTCATATTTTTTAGCACTACCCGGACCATTTAAAAATTTACACTGATGGCTCTAAGCTAGATAATGACATGGTTGGAGCCGCATTTGTAATCCCCCAGCTTTAAAAGCAGAAAAGGCTTACCATCTTGGAAAACATTTTTCAATATTTACAGCAGAACTTATTATTGCTATTTTGATGGGTTTGAATTTTCTGCTTGATCTTCCTTTTAGTCTAGTTCAGGTATTATTTTTAGTTGATTCTAAATCTGTTTGCGACGCGCTACAGTCTTATAATCTAAAAGTAAGAGGTGATATTATTGCAGACATTAGTCATTCAATCCATTATTTGGCACAGCGCGGAACTAGTATCTCATTCTCTTGGGTTCCATCACATTGTAATATTTTTGGTAATGAATGGGCGGACAGAACAGCTAAAAAGGGTGCAATGAACTTTAGAAATTCTGTGCATGTTAAAATTCCTTTATCTTTATCTGAAAGTTATTCCTTAATAACGAAAACTTGTTGGGAATCATGTGAAGGAACTATTAGGAGGTTCCTTTGTAAATTTCACTGAAAAGAGGAATATTTTCAAAGTCAAACATATACATTCCTGCAATGGTGAGCTCATGTGTGAAAACCAACACTGTCATCCCTGGTCTACAGATTCAGACTGAACGCTCTCAGATGCAAATTCAACAGTCATGTTAAGTGCGTCTGCGGTGAGGAAATAACACCTGTCCATGTTATTCTGCACTGTCAGCATTTGAAATCATTTTTACCCACTTCGATTTGTGATTCAACGGCTTCAGATTCATCTGTCAAGAATATTTTATTGAGCGATTTGCTTATGCTAGATGTTGTTAAAGGCTTAAAACGGAGCCCAGTTGGCTCATTGATTTAATGTTTAGAAATGTTTTGAGTATGTTATTGTTGTTAAGATTTCATTTTTGAAGGGAAATGGTAGGGAGGTTCAGATATAGGAAGACGGGGGCTTTGTTGATTGTTGTTGATTTTTTTTTTTCGTTCGTAATATCACAGCATTGTGAAAAGACGTTAAAGAGAAGAACGAAGAACGAACACACGAAAAAATGAAATTGAAACAAACGAGAGAGAGAGAGAGAGAGAGAGAGAGAGAGAGAGAGAGAGAGAGAGATCTGTCTTCTGTTGGTCTACCAGTCTAAAAACTCATGTTTTCCAATATGTGGATACTCTATATTAGGAGATGTATGAATGTCGATGTGTACTGACACTAAAATCTATCACAGAAAACTCTTTGCTGATGTATGGCTGCAACCTTTCTTGTGTGTGTGTGTGTGTGTGTGTGTGTGTGTGTGTGAGTGTGTGTGTGTGTGTGTGTGTGTGTGTGTGTGTGTGTGTGTGTGTGTGTGTGTGTGTGTGTGTGTGTGTGTGTGTGTGTGTGTGTGTGTGTGTGTGTGTGTGTGTGTGTGTGTGTGTGTGTGTGTGTGTGTGTGTGTTGTTGTTGTTGTTGTTGTTGTTTGTGTGTTTGTTTGTTTTCTTTTTTCTTTTTTTTTCAAACTACGTTTATTATTTCTTTGTTTGTCGGTGTTTCTTTTTTTTATTTTTTTTCCACTTTGAAAGAATGTTTCTCTCCTGTTGAATAAAATAATATGTAACAAGATCAAGTTACTTTCATGCCCATAGACTATAATAACATCACGTAATCTCAAACGAAATTGTTCATGATTCCTCCAGCTAAAAGACAGACTGTCATCAGAACATGAGTCTGTTTACTAAGTTTAATTATTCAGCAAACCAGGTATAAACATTGAAAGGGATTGCAAAACAAAGAAAGTATGAGCCATGTCACTATGGGTGACCTGCGCTGATCTAAGCGTAGACACCATGGTTTCTTACGTACGCTCTCCTGCTCCCTCGTTTTCTCTCGTTTTTACGGCATTTGGTTGTGTTTCCATGTGGTGCCTTCCCTGAGTTAGCAATGGTGTGCACAGATTCAGGCATTTTCCATCTTGAGAGCCAACACGAAGGGTCATCTGATTTCACCGGCTCTATCAGGTCGGAATCAACAGCACGAGGTCATTGACACACCTAACAATGACGATGATCCGAGAGAAATCATACCACACTTTGGTCCAGTTGTGACATCTTTGCAGTTCATTTTACCACACAATCCATTATCCCTGCAATGCTTTGTAGACATACCACTGGATTCTCTTGACATTCTCTTTTCTTAAACTCTCACATTACCATGTCTTTCTTTGCTTATCCTTTGCTTTTTCAACACCGCTTCATTTCACTTGATCCCAGGACGTGATTCTGGCTTCAAAGCGAGGTGACTGAAGGCGGACATTGAGGCAAATGTTAAAAAGAAAAATGACTGGTTCTGCAGGCAGGCAAGACAAACAGGTCACAGGAAAAAAAAACAAACACGCTGCATTTGGACCTTGCAGGAGACAAACTTCCTCGTCTAATGGAGAAACTCCAGGAACTCGCAAAAAAAGTAGACGAGTAGTCCTGCAATGGGTACCTGCCCACTGCGGAGTCCCAGGGAACGAGGCAGCCGATCATCTCGCCAAAACCGGAGCCAGAGGAAGACAACCAGACAACAGCGTCAGCTTCGCAGAGAAGAAGACCCTTGTGAAGGCTCTGATGCGACCACAACCCACAAGGGATGCCTTCCATCTTCTGGAGAGACAGGAGCAGGTGGTCATTATATGAGACTCAGAACTGGCCACTGCCGACTCAATGGCCACCTGCATAGGAAGCTGAAGCTGGCGCCTTCCCCCTTCTGCTCCTGTGGTCTTGAAGACCAAACACCAGAACACGTCCTACAGACGTGTCCCCTTCTCAAGGGACTGAGAGAAACCGTGTGTGGCCAACGCCGACTCCGCTGCACACGAAGCTCCACGGCTGCCGACAAGACCTGGAGAAAACGGCTACATTTATCAACGAGGCTGGGCTGACGCTGTGAGGCGAACGAAGAAGAAGAAGAAGACCTCTTAGGTCTTCTTCAGGTCAAACAAACAACACCTAGGACAATGAAAACGAAGAGCGAACAATCACGTATCCTCTCATATTCTCCACAACATGGGTGTAAGATGAAAAACGAAGCGATTTGGGAAGTGGACAATGGGAGTTATAATATCATTTATGACAATAATACTTAAGATTACAATAGCAATAATAGTGATGGTATTAATGATAAAGGAAATATTCAGATAATGATAAGGGTAGGAATACTACCACTTTTGGTAATGGCGATAAGAGTTGTAGTATAAATAGTGTCTAAACACAAACAGATATTTTTGTAGATAAAATTAGTGCTTAATGCTACGATGATAATAGTGATGATAGTAATAATGGTAGATTACTCACAATGTTTGGTAGGAAGGGACAGAAGCGATCAATGAATAAAAGCAAACGAAACTATTGGGCGGTGACCACTACACATAGCGTATGTGGTGTAGAGTGTTTGCACTAGTCTGCACACACATTGACGCCTCCTTGATGAAACTGAAACAGAATCTCTACTGTCATCAAGCAAGCTGAAGCGTTAAGCGCAGGTCAGACATCTGCTAAGTCGTAGCTACGAGACTCTCTTCTTCAATTCTCTCGTCTTAATTGCGTGTGTAGGGGTAGGTTATGAGCCCCCCTCCCTCACCCACCCCCCTTTTTTCCCCAGCGTGTGTCCGTATGCATGTGTATGTGGATGTGCGCGCTCATATGTGTGTGTACGCAATGCCAGTGAGACAGGTGGCAGACAAGCCATTTCCTTGTGTACATGTTGACTTTGGCTTCATTGAGTGCACTGTGTTAGAGCTGAAATTGTACATCAGCAGAGGCCAGAGTTGTGTACATTCTGACTTTGGCCTCCATTGAGTGCACTGTGTTAGAGCTGAAATCGTACATCAGCAGAGGCCAGAGTTGTGTGTACATTCTGACTTTGGCCTCATTGAGTGCACTGGGTTAGTGCTGAAATCGTACATCAGCAGAGGCCAGAGTTGTGTACATGTTGACTTTGGCCTCCATTGAGTGCACTGTGTTAGTGCTGATATCGTACATCAGCAGAGGCCAGAGTTGTGTACATTCTGACTTTGGCCTCCATTGAGTGCACTGTGTTAGAGCTGAATTCATACATCAGCAGAGGCCAGAGTTGTGTACATGCTGACTTTGGCCTCCATTGAGTGCACTGGGTTAGTGCTGAATTCATACATCAGCAGAGGCCAGAGGGGCTGCAGAATTTACATGAACTGCTGACGTCAGATCTTGTGTTTGCCAAGGAGAGCACACTGGTCTGTTTTCTGCAAGGTTACTTCTGTCTTTACCTTGATTTCCTTTCCCTCTCTGTGTCTTTCAAGGCGACATCATGCTACCTTACAAGGCTCTTGACCGGTCCTTCTGTCTAAACTGGAATGGTCTGGCTGGCTACAGTGAGAGTTACTGTTTCCGCAATTCTTTTCTTTTCACAGACAGAAGTTCTGCCATTTCTTTTCTTTAAAACTCACACTACATGAAGCAGCTGACTCGTCTAATTACTTCAGCGTTTTTTGCGTGTTTCATACTCCTTGGTGGAAAGGATTCTTGTGTCGTACATGAAAGCTGTTAAAGGGAGCATTTAATATATATTCCAAAGGTTTGTTGAATCTAAATTGCTCATCGCCAACATAAACAGTCTTGAGGACAACGTACAGCCCATTGCTATGCCAGATCCATTTAGTTGTCTTCCTTTGTGGAGAACCTCAATGAAAAGTCACAAAAATGCTTCTTTGCTTTTCTCGGCTGTTCAATGGGACATGATGCATGATGATTTATCCGTCGGGTTGAGTCAGACCATTTCAAGGGCGATATTCTCTGTCTCAGTTCTTTGAGTTGCTCCCCCAAATCATCGTATCACGTTGTATACATTAATACACACCTGGTGTACCTCCATTCTGGACTGACATATCCAGGTACTCATTTTCTATGAGACATTTAGTCAGCCTCGTTGCCATCACATTGAAGATTTTCCTCTCAACGTTCAGCAGAGATACTGATCTGAACCAGTTCATGTCATTGGAGTTCTACTCTTTATTCGTCTATCAGCTATCATCCCTTGGTCGCTGATCTTCAGTTCCTCCACGCCGATCTAATCAGTTTGTAGAGCCTCTCGAGGACTTTGGGACATTCATTATACTGCATGAAGGTCGATACGATCATTTGGCACTTGCTTTCTTACTATATTTTTCAACTTCATCGTGAGTTGTTGTCTGATCACTAAACGTTTTCTCCGGCACTTTAGGCAACATAATTCCCTAGATTTCAAGTGATGCTTCTCTCCGAGAGTTGGATAATGTCTCTGTGAAACATGCTGCTTTGGAATTTCTATCTCTGATGTGATTGTCTCTGACTCTGGCTGCTTGAATAGTTTTTCCGCGGAACTGGAAAGGTTCTGCGAAGAAGCACCTGTAGGTTTCTTTCTTTTTACTTTGTTTCTATCTGATTCTGTTCCTGCTGGTAGTACTGTCCTATACTTTCACGTCTTCTCGAGATTCTGCTGTCTGCTGTTTTTTTTCTCAGCCTCTGAGGCAGCCATCATCTGCTTCTTGACCTCACAACTTACTATGGTGTAATACACGCTATCAAATTCCTGGCTACCAGGATACTGATGAGACCTAACATTCTCAGTCTGACATATCGCCCATGGTTCGAGCTTCCATTCAACTAGTTATCTTCATTGTTTACCAGCTACTTATTCAGCAGTTGTACTGAGGAGAAAAGAGGACACTTATGTTATCAAAGTAGACGAGGAATTTGGTCTCTGTTCAGATGATGTGCAAGTTGCGTTTTCAGCAGAAACTAAGCATAACTTAAAAGTGCTGACCGCAATCGCTATGCAACAAACTGAAGTAAAAGTGTTCCGGTGATTATGATTCATTAATCTCATTTCAGCAGCTGAGATTTCATTGTTTTCACAACCTGCGACGTTCCATTGTGACCTAAATTATTGGGAACTAGCTCGTCGTTATAAACAGCAGGTGTTTCGGATATTCTTTTTCCAGTGTTTCTTTCACTTGCAAATTTGGTTCGGACACTTTCGCACACAGGTTTGTGTTCCATTGTAGAACGCAGATTACTTCCAATGATTTCAACCTGGTTTCATTGCACTTGGGTTCAAAAAAGGTTTGTTTTACGAAGTATTTAATAAAAAAAATACTGTCCCTCTTAGAAAAAAAATAGCAAAATCTGTTGACATCTCCATGTGAATATTCCTGTCTTTAGCTTATGAAGGGTGAACTGCTTTGTGCTGGCCTTGACTTACAGAACGTACCTCAGGCAGACAGC
>JADBJO010002551.1:292500-297500 GCA_016801955.1 Conus betulinus
TGTATGCAGACGTTCCTAGCTCCAATTTCTGCAATGAGGACTTTGACCTGATAGCCTTCTCTCCTCAGACTGTTTGCCAGATCAGCATACTTTTCAGTCTTGTAGATTTGAGCTGCCTCCATTCTGTTCTCATATGGCACCGTGAGCTCGATCATGATCAACTGCTTGGTTGACTGAGAGTGGACCACTATGTCTGGTCTCATGCCACTCTTGCTGATGATCTCTGGGTGACGCTTCCATCTCCGAGGTCTGCAGTGCACTCCCAGTCATCTGCCCCGTCCAACAGACTCTCCCTGCATGTTCTGGGTGGCACGCTTGTTCTTGGCCATGATTCGCTGCCTCCTGCCGTAAAGAATGTTGCCAGTGCTTTTGAAGTCCTGCTTTTCCCTTTTGTGGTGTTGGTACTAGCCCAGACTACTTGTACAATCTCTTTGAGCACTTGGTTGTGTCTCCATGTACACCTTCCTTGAGCCAGGGCTACTTTACATGAACTTAGGACATGTTCTACTGTTTGTTTTTCATGGCAGAGGGGGCATGAAGGGTGGTATGTTTTTCCCCACTTCACCAGGTTTGCATTTGAGGGCAGAAGGTCATATGCAGATCTGAGAATGAAGCTGATCCTGAGAAGGTCCGTGTGCCAAATGTCATTCCAAGTGAGACTTTCTTGGAGTGCATTCTCCCATGTTGTCCATTGCCCTTGCTGGCTCTGCTGGACTGCTTTTTTTGGAGGGTTTTTTTTTTTTTTTTTTTTTTTTTTTTTTCTTCTTTCTTTTCTCATCTCCTGAATCGTCATGTCTCTTTTGGCTTTTCCTTTGGCCTTTGATCACCACCACACAGTTTTGGTCACCCCCAGTCCTTTGTTGGTCTGTGTGTGTGTGTGTCCTGTTATCTCTCTGATCTCGAGACTTTCTTTTGCAGAATCCATCGCCTCTTGAACTTTTCATTTTCTGCCTGTCTTCAGCTGGGGCTTGATTGCTTCTACCACCTCATCTCCTGAGTCCTTCAGCATGCTTTGAAGTCTGATCTTCCCTGCTTTGTATTCCTCCAGGATGGATTTCAGTGGTAGTTTCAGCTTTGCTTGGCGACAGTACAGCGCTATATGTCAGTCAGACAGGGTGGGACACCAAGCCATTTCCTTGTGAACTTGTTGATTTTGGATTCCATTGCCTCCACTATGCTGGTGCAGATGTCGTATATCATCAGAGGCCATAGGAGCTTTGGTATCAGCATGAACTGCAGACACCAGACCTTGTATTTGCCAGGGAGCCCACACTGGTCAATGTCTCCAAGCCTTCTTCCGACATCTGTTTGGTTTCTTTTGCTCTTTGTGTGTCTTTCAGCGTATCATCATACCATCTTCCAAGGCTCTTGACCTTCTCTTCTGTGAGTCTTGGAATGGCCTGGTTGGCAACACTGAAGACCACAGATTCGGCCACTTTTTCTTTCCTCCAGTGAGAGACTCTGTGATTTCTTTGGCTTTAACTTCATTCTGGATGAGACAGCTATGTCGTCCAGCCTCTCCAGCACATGACGTGTTTCGTCTTCTCTGGATGAAATCACTGTAGTGTCATCCATGAAGGCCTTGAGAGGGGGCATCTTGTATCCATCACCAAGGTCTGTTTTGTCTTGCGTTGCTTGTTGCTTCTTTCAAGATGACTTCACTTCCACTGCCAACACGAACAGTATTGGGGAAATTGCACATCCCATTGCAATGCCCACTTCCACGTTGATCCAATCTGTTGTGTGTTCTCCTTGGTAGAGAACCGCATTGAGAAGCCATTGAAGTACTTCTTGAGCATGTCGCGGATGTTCTTTGGCATATGGTACATCTCAAGAGCCAGCTGTATCATATCATGGGATACAGATCCATATGCGTTGGCCAGATCAAGCCAGCCACACTACGTCCAGGTCTCTCTTTTCTTTTGTTTTGCTCTTTGGATTGCGTCTCAGATCATTGTGGCGTGTTCTACACAGCCAGCCACGCCTGGGATGCCACCTTTCTGGACTGACACATCCAAGTACTTGTTTTCCATGAGGCTGCCATGACCAAGAACAAGATTTTCCCTTCGACGTTCAGTAGTGATATTGGCCTGAACTGGCTGATGTCACTTGAGTTTTGCTCTTTGGGGATGTACACACCATCTGCCATCACCCACTGGCTGCTGATCTTCTGGTTTCTCCAAGCTGATCGCAGCAGCCTGTGGAGCCACTCCAGCACCTTGGGACATTTCTTGTACAGCTGGTAAGGTATTCCGTTTGGCCCTGGTGATGATTTGGCTCTGGCTTTGTCGACCACCTTCTTGATTTCTGCCAACGTTGGAGGCTTGTCATTGAACTGATCCTCAGGGTTGGTTGGCCACACCAGACCCTGAATGTCGAGTGGTGCATTGCTCTGTGAGTTAGAGTATGTTTTCCTCAGATGCTACTCAAGAACTCCTTTGTCCACACTTAGGGTCCCAGATTTTGGCTGCTGCTCAGAGTTCCGGCAATCTGGAAGGGTCTCGGAAGAAGCGCTCTTGTGTCTTATTTTTTGCTCTTGCTCTTCCTCGCAGATTCCGCTTTGCTGAGGACGCTGTGTTTTGCTTTCAGGTCTTTCCAGAGTTTTTCCGAGCCTTGTTTTTCAGCTGGCAGTGCGGTCTTTATTTGCTTCTTAATGTTTTTTTCTTTTGGACCTTGATCTTGTACATCTCTTCTTGGCGTCTGGATTTCTTTGGAGGTGTTTTCTCTTTGGATAGTTTTGCTCCATAGGCGTCTCTACATGTGGCATACACAATGTCCCCATATGTGTGGCTAGTTTGTGTTCTAGGGTGCTTTTACCCTGTCAGCGCATCGAGTCTTTGGACGATTTTGGCATCCAGTTTCCCCCAATCTTCAGTCTCGTTTGACCGTGGAAGGTTGAGTTTCAGGCGCCTGGCATTGAGGGCCTGTGCAAATTCCTCATCCGAACCAACAGCGTGGATGTCCTTGGCACTGTGGTTTAAATCCTGGCCTTGGTCTTCCGACATCTTATCTGCTGATGCAGTGCGCTGCTGCTCATTCATTCAGATGAGTCTTCACACATCCCATCCCGTCTTTGTTTCTGTGGATCTTCATGCCACGGGTGGTAACGAAACGTTTTCCACAGACACATGGATATTCCATTTGGCCCATGTTCATAGGCCGTTTGGGATTTGCAGTCGTGATTGGTTGAGCACCGTTGGATTCATCATTCTCTTCTCCTTTCGATGAATCCTGGGAGCATCTTTTCCTTTTGTACTTAGTAGCCACATGTTGAAGGCAAAGTGGGGAGTCAGCGCACAGAACCCTTGGTTCTGGTCTTTCCCAGTGTCCTCCGGTCTTTCCCGGACGTCCTCCGGCCTATTCCCGGAAGTCAATGGTTTTACCCATGCATCAGTAGAAAGAAACTCGTGGAGAGAGCGTGGCAGCAGAGAGTCCTCAGAAGAGAAGCCTCCTTCAAGCAAGTGTTTCGGCCCTTATCTCCTGACACTCTAGAGGGGTTAGGCCACACCCGGTTCATGACTCCAGATGTCCATCTGCTGCCCCCCCCCCCCCCCCTCCCCCCCTCTTTTTTTTTTTTTTTTTGACTATGACCTTTTTTTTTACTATGACCTCAGTTAACGATAACATAGACATTTTATCATTATCAATATCATACTCTTTGCTTAATGGCCGCTCTGGCTTTGTTCATGATCATTATCATGATGATATATTTCTTTTTTGCAGTCCCATCTTCTGTGCCCACCTCCGTGGCATTGCACCCACGTCACTCATTCCGACCTCCCTGTCCACAGCCACAGCCCTGCCCGGCCTGCCACAGCCCGGCACTGGCAATCTGCAGGGACCGGTCAATGTCAAATCGTCAAGAGGCAACCCATCGGAGCAGACCCTGCACTGCTGCCGAGTCACTTCGGTGGTGCTCTGATCCAACATATGGAAGACACCACCTACAACCCCCCCCCCCCCCCCCCCCCCCCCCCCCCCCCCCCCCCCCCCCCCCCCCCCCGCCACAAACGACAATAAGTCGTGGAGCGAGCGTGAGTGAGTTTTCCCTCTGGAGGGACCCACCACGTCTGTCCTGTGACAGTCCCCAAGACTTTGCCAATACCAGTGACCATGGCAGAATCAAACCAGAACCATAGACATGAACAGGGGATAAAAGAAAATGAGGTCACCACTACAACATGTTCATGAAGGGCCCACAGAATTTGAGACTTAACTTTATACGCCGATAGATGAGAATGATGATGATGAAGATGATGCCACGGATTTCCATTCCGGTCTGAGACTGCATGATAGGCCTACATTCTACGCTTACTTTCATGCTATATCTTGGCGTCAAGCAGGCCCCAGCGATACAGACACCTACAGGGTAGGGAAAGAAAATTTGAGCAACTCTCTCAGAGACGCATCCAGTTAGTGGATTAAACTCGAATATATGATCCCAGTCTTCCCGGTTGAACCTGTAGCAACCTCAACTCTGGGTAAGAGCCAGTCAAGGCAGACAAATCACACATGGTTCTGATGGGAATCAAACCTACAACCTCTACGTCCCGAGTTCACGACGCTAACCACTTCGCCACGGGCGACTGGTCACTGTGATAATCTTAGTTAATGGCATCACTTGCTTTCGTTGTCATCATTATCAGTGTGATGACCTCAGTTAACGATATCAAGGACTTTTTAATCATTATCACTAAATTCACCTCAGTTAACGATAACATGGCCCTTTTTTATTATCACTATTATGACCTCAATGAACATTTACAGGGACCTTTTTTTTTCATTATCACTGTGATGACGTCAGTTAGCGATAACAAGGACATTTTTATCATTGTCAATATGATGACCTCAGTAAGAAAAACACATGACCCTTTTTATCACTATCATTGTGATGACCTCAGTAAACGATAACAAGGACCTTTTATCATTATCCCTATGATGACCTCAGCTAACAAAAATATGGCCCTTTTTATCATTGTCACAGTGATGGCCTCGGTTAA
>JADBJO010002551.1:302500-304014 GCA_016801955.1 Conus betulinus
GTATGTCTTGTCTGTTCATGTTTTGTTTGTAATTTGTCTCTTTCGTTTGCGGAAACAGTCATTTTTCTTTTAAGTTTGAACCGATTTCCGCCTGCAGTCACCTCACGTTAAAACTAACCACTGGAAGAATTCGCAGCATTGGGAGAATCACGACGACATGAACACAGAGACTGCAGTCGACAGATTAATACAGGAAGGAAACTGTTAAATGAAAGTTCAAAACTGCAGCGGAACTACCAAGAGAAAGTTTTACCCTGGATCTATGAAGGAAACGTTCAACACAGGAGAGGAACGATCAAAGGAAAACGACACAGGAGGGGAACTATCAAAGGAAAAAACAAACACAGGAGGGGAACTATCAAAGGAAAACGACACAGGAGAGGAACTATCAAAGGAAAATGACACAGGAGGGGAAACTATCAAAGGGAAAACGACACAGGAGGGGAACTATCAAAGGAAAACGACACAGGAGGGGAACTATCAAAGGAAAACGACACAGGAGGGGAACTATCAAAGGAAAACGACACAGGAGAGGAACTATCAAAGGAAAACGACACAGGAGGGGAACTATCAAAGGAAAACGACACAGGAGGGGAACTATCAAAGGAAAACAACACAGGAGGGGAACTATCAAAGGAAAACAACACAGGAGGGGAACTATCAAAGGAAAACAACACAGGAGGGGAACTATCAAAGGAAAAAACAACACAGGAGGGGAACTATCAAAGAAAAACTCACACAGGAGGAGGGAACATATGAAAAAAAAAAACAGGAGGGGAACTATCAAAGGAAAAAAAAGCATAGGAGGGGAACTATCAAAGGAAAACTCAACACATGAGGGGAACTAAAAAAGGAAAACAACACAGGAGATGAACTATCAAAGGAAAACTCAACGTAGGTGGGGAACGTGGGAAGGAAATCTTACAGCAGGAGGATATCTATCTATGGATATCTGACCACAGACAGAGGACGCACCTGTCTGGAAATGTTCTGGAGCTGGGATGCCTGACGGAGAATATCAGCTACGTGCACAACATCAGCTGCCGACATTTCTCCCGGCTGTTCCAGCAGCTCTCTGGTTTCCCTCACTGTGTCTGGGCTCACTGCAGACTGGCACATCAACAGGGGGAGCAGTAAATGAAATATCACACACACACACCACACACACACACACACACACACACACACACACACACACACACAATGTACACTGCACGCGCGCGCATGCACGCACGCAACACACCATAGAATCATCTCAAAAAAACCAAAAGTGAGGCCATTTTAGCATTCATAATTCTGCAGAACAGATCTTTAAGAGAAGAAGCAGTGCACATCTAGAAGCAAAAGTGGCACAGAAGAAGGCGGCTTTTGTTTATACTGATTATGATGATGATCCTCCTGTGATAATGATGGTGAACCTGATGAAGTCAGCTTACCATCGTCAGATTTTTCAAGATCTCGGTCTTGCTGGATTCAGGCAGGGGCTTGGCTGTCTGACTGTGGACAAAGTGAAA
>JADBJO010002552.1:0-17500 GCA_016801955.1 Conus betulinus
TTGTGAACTTTTTTTTACCATTCTTTTGACTTGCAGTATCCAGTGTTGAATTTCACTTGATGAAATGTATGATTGTGTTATTACTATCCCTGACATTCATATTCATATTTCTTGACATCTTTACTGCTAAATACAGTTTTCTAGTTTTTCCAAACAAATGCGCAATACTTCTGTCCAATTTTGCAATGACCTACCTTTGGTAGGCTGTTGTAAATATTACAGCAACATGTCATATTGTGAAGAGTACATATGCAATTTTTTATGTTGGTGTCAGTGTGTTTGCCTTTTGTGTTCTTAGAAATTAAGTTTTGTTTTGGTTTGTGCATGTATATGTGACTGTGCACAATTGTACATCTACATGTGACTGCGCAAGGTGAGGCATTGTGTGTATGTGTGTGTGAGCGCGCACCTGAGCAAACACTTGTATGTGGTGGGGATGGGTTTGGTCTTTCACTGTTCTTCTCCTGGAAATTCTGTGCTTGTAATCAAATCTTTTCTGTGTTTTTTCTGTAGCTCTGCCTTTACTTGTTCCTTTGATTTTATTTTGACATGTAATTCTTATTATTAGCGTTCATTGTTTTTTCTGCCGTTCTGGTCCATCCAGCTATCTCCACAATTTTTCATCTTTTCCCTCATGGAAATGCCGATGATTGAGAAATTGGATGGATTGGTTTGTGTGTCTGAGAGTGGTGTGTGTGGAGGCTGGGTGAGTGTGTAGTTTGTTTGCTTATTTTGTATTGGGGGGGGGGGGGGGGGGGGAGGGACGGGGGGGGGGGGACAGTTGATCATTATATTTGTCTTTTCTATCCTGGTCTGTGTCTGTGTGTGATTTTTTTTTTTTTTTTTTTTTTACCTAAATTATGACTTACAGTATCCAGTATTGTATTTCATTCGGTGAAATGTTGATGAAAAGAAAAACAGTGCTTTGGGGAGTATGTATGATGGTGTTATTAATATCACTGACATTGTGGATTATTTCTTGACATCTGTAGTGCCAGAGACGGTGTATATTTTATACAAATAAATGCGTTATGCTGTTGTCCAATCTTCGCAATGGCCTACCTTTGGTACGCTGTTGCAAATATTGTAGCAACATGCCATACTGTGAGGAGTATACATTTTTTTTTTTGGCCTGTGTGTTTGCCTATATAGCTGTGTCTTCTTAAAAAATTAGTTTTATGTGTGTTACCTGTGACTACATGTGGAGGCATGGTGTGTGTGCGTGTGTGTGTGTGTGTGTGCGTGTGTGTGTGTGTGTGTGTGCGTGTGTGCATGTGTGTGTGTGTGTGTGTGTGTGTGTGTGTGTGTGCATGCATTTGTGGGGGGAGGGGGGAGTGGTGTATGTGTTTCTGTGTGTGTGTTCGCTTGCACATGCGTTTGTATGTGGAGGTGGGGGGTCTCTCACTCATTTTAGGGGGTAGGGGGTAAAGGGGAGGACAGCTGATCAATATTTTCATTTTCTTTATTGAAATGTTTCTCTTTCTCTCTATCTCTCTCTGTCTGTCTGTCTCTCTGTCTCACACACTGGCTGGCGCGCACACACACACACACACACAACACACACACACACACACACACACACACACACACACACACACACACACACTCTCTCTCTCTCTCTCTCTCTCTCTGTGAATTTTTCTAACCTTTGTTATGTGATATACTTTATATAAATAAATGCGTCATGCTGCTGTCCAATCTTTGCAATGGCCTACCTTTGGTACGCTGTTGCAAATATTACAGCAACATACTATACTGTGAAGAGTACATAAGCAACATTTTTATGTTTGTGCCAGTATGTTTGCCTATGTGTATTCTTATTTCTTGACATCTTTAGTGCCAGATACGATGTTATACTTTGTGTTTGTGTGTGTATATGCTTGTGAACTTTTTTTTTTAACCTTTCTTTCGACTTACAGTATCCAGTGTTGCATTTCACCTGATGAAATTTTAATGAAAAACACTTTGGGGAATGTGTATGATCGTGTTATTACTATCACTGACATTGTGTATTCTTGTTTCTTGACATCTTTACTGCTAGAGACAGTTTGTTTTACTTTATACAAATAAATGTATAATACTGCTATCCAGTTTTGCCATGGCCTACTTTGGTAGGCTGTTGCAAATATTGCAGCAACATGTCATATTGTGAAGAGTACATACGCAACTGTTTTGTGTTGGTGGCAATGTGTTTGCCTATGTGTTCTTAGAGATTAAGTTTGGTTTGGTTTTGTGTGTGTATATGTGACTGTGGGCAGTTGTACATCTACATGTGACTGTGCGCAAGTTGAGGCATTGTGTGTGTGAGCGCGCACCTGAGCAAGCACTTGTATGTGGTGGGGATGGGGTTTGGTCTTTCACCATTCTTCTCCTGGAAATTCTGTGCTTGTAATCAAATCTTTTGTGTTTTTTTTTTCTGTAGCTCTGCCTTTACTTGTTCCTTTGATTTTATTTTGACATGTAATTCTTATTACTTACCATTGTTTTCTCCCTTTCTGGTCCATCCAGCTATCTCCACATTTTTCATTTTTTCCCTCATGGAAATGCCGATGATTGAGAAATTGGACGGATTGGTTTGTGTGTCTGAGAGAGGTGTGTGGAGGCCGGGGTGAGTGTGTAGTTTTGTTTGCTTATTTTGTATTTGGGGGGTGGTGGGGAAACAGGTGATCAATATATTCTTTTCTGTCCTGGTCTGTGTGAGTGTGAATTTTATTTTTTTACCTAAATTATGACTTACAGTATCCAGTATTATATTTCACTCGGTGAAATGTTGATGAAAAAAGAAAAACAGTGCTTTGGGGAATATGTATGATGGTGTTATTAATATCACTGACATTGTGTATTATTTCTTGACATCTTTAGTGTCAGAGACGGTGTAATATTTATACGAATAAATGCGTTATGCTGTTGTCCAATCTTCGCAATGGCCTACCTTTGGTACGCTGTTGCAAATATTGTAGCAACATACCATACTGTGAGGAGTATACAAACATTTTTTTTTTGGCCTGTGTGTTTGCCTATATAGCTATGTGTTGTTCTTTAAAAATTAGTTTTATGTGTGTACCTGTGACTACATGTGGAGGCATGGTGTGTGTGTGTGTGCATGCATTTGTGGGGGGAGGGGGGAGTGGTGTATGTGTTTCTCTGTGTGTGTTCACTTGCACATGCGTTTGTATGTGGAGGTGGGGGTCTCTCACTCATTTTTAGGGGGAAGGGGGTAAAGGGAGGACAGCTGATCAGTATTTTCATTTTCTTTATTGAAATGTTTCTCTCTCTCTCTCTGTCTCTCTTTCTCTCTGTCTCACACACTCGCGCGCGCACACACACACACACACACACACACACACACACACACACACACACTCGCTCTCTCTCTCTCTCTCTCTCTCTCTCTCTCTGTCTGTGTGTGAATTTTTTCTAACCTTGTGTGTGTGTGTGTGTGTAAGCGTGAGTGCACCTGAGGAAGTGCTTGTATGTGGTGGAGATGGGTTTGGTCTTTCATTGTTCTTCTCCTGGACATTCTGTGCTTGTAATCAAATCTTTTCTGTGTTTTTCTGTAGCTCTGCCTTTACTCGTTCCTTTAATTTAATTTTGACATGTGATTCTTGTTACTATCGTTCATTGTTTTCTGCCTTTCTGGTCCATCCAGCTATCTTCACAATTTTTCATCTTTTCTTTCATGGAAATGCCGATGATTGAGAAATCAGACGGAATGGTTTGTGTGTCTTGAGAGAGGTGTGTGGATGCCTGGTGACTGTGCAGTTTGTTTGCTTATTATTTTATATTTCAGGGAGGGGGGAGGGGCATAGGAAGAACAGATGATCAATATTTTGAAGCAAAGTTGATATGTGCTTGTGGATTTGTTTGACCTTTCTTATGACTTACCGTATTCAGTGCTGTATTTCATTTGATTAAATTTTGATGAAAACCACACCAATATTTGGGGAATGTAAATGATGGAGTTTATCACTGGCATGTGTATTCTTATTTCTTGATCTCTTTAGTGCCAGATACAGTGTTATACTTTATAGAAATATAAACGTCATGCGCTGCTGTCCAATCTTTGCAATGGCCCACATTTGGTATGCTGTTGCAAACATTACAGCACATACTGTGAAGAGTACATAAGCACATTTTTTTTTTGTTTTTTGCCGCTGTATTTTCCTATGTGTTCTTAAAGATTAGTTTGTGTGTGTACATGTGACTGTGCGCATGTTGAGGCATTATATGTGTGTGGTGTGCGCGCAGGTGCGTGTGTGTGAATGTGTTCGCCTGAGCACGCGTTTTTATGTGGTGATGATGGTGGGCGAGTGGGAGTCTTCCACTCTTCTACACCTCCTGGAATTTTATGTGCTAGTAATTTCCTCTTTTCTGCTCCTGTGATTTTATTTCAATATTTTCTTCTATTCCTTACTGTCGTCCATTGTTTTTCTGCCTTTCTGGTCCATTCAGCAGTCTTCACACGTCATCTTTTCTTCCCTCATGGAAATGGTGATGACAGACAAATTGGACAGAATGGATGTGTGTCTGAGAGAGGGGTGTGGAGGCCTGGTGAGTGTGTGGTTTTTTTTTCCTTATTTTGTATTTATGGGGGAGGGGGGGGGGTGGGGGGGGAGGGAGGGACTGCTGATCAATATTTGTCTTTTCTGTCGTGTGTGTGTGAATTTTTTTTTTTCCTTTATTATGTCTTACAGAATCCAGTGTTGTATTTCACTCGGTGAAATGTTGATGAAAAGGAAACCAGTCCTTTGGAGAACATGTATGATGGTGTTATTACTGTCACTGATGTTGTGTATTATTTCTTGACATCTTTAGTGCCAGAGACAGTGTAATACTTTATAGGAATAAATGCGGTATGCTGTTGTCCAATCTTTGCAATGGCCTACCTTTGGTACGCTGTTGCAAATATTGTAGCAACATACTATACTGTGAAGACTACACAAACATTTTTTCTTGGCCAGAGTGTTTGCTTATATAGCTATGTGTTCTTAAAAATTAGTTTTGTGTGTGTACCTGTGACTGTGTACATGTGGAGGCATGGTTGTGTGTGTGTGTGCGCGCGCGCACATTTGTGGGGGGGGGGAGTAGTGCGTATGCATTGGGGGGGGGGGTGCATTTGTGGGAAGGGGGAGTGGTATGTATGTGTGTGCATTGAGGGGGGGGGGGAGTGGTGTGTATGTGTGCATTTGTGTGTGTGTGGAGAGATGGGGGGGAGTGGTGTGTGTGTGTGCATTTGGGGGGGAATAGTGTGTGTGTATTCGGGGTGGTGGTGTGGGATGGTGAATGGGGTGTGTGTGTGTGTGTGTGCATTTGGGGGTGGGGGGCGAGTGGTGTGTGTGTGCGTGCATTTGGGGAGGGGAAGGGAGTGGTGTGTGTGTTTCTGTGTGCGTGTTCACTTGTGCATGCGTTTGTATGTGGAGGTGGGGGTCTCTCACTCATTTTTAGGGGGAAGGGGGTAAAGGGAGGACAGCTGATCAATATTTTCGTTTTCCGCATTGAAATCTCTCTCTCTCTCTCTCTCTGTGAATTTTTTTAAACCTTTGGTATGTGATATACTTCATATAAATACAGTCATGCTGCTGTCCAATCTTTACAATGGCCTACCTTTTGTACACTGTTGCAAATATTGCAGCAACATGCTATACTGTGAAGAATACATAAGCAACATTTTTACGTTTGTGTCAATGTTTGCCTATGTGTTCTTAGAATTTTATGTGTGTACCTGTGACTGTGCACATGTAGAGGCATGGTGTGTGTGTGTGCTTTTATGTGCGGGGGAGTGATGTCTGTGTGGTGTGTGTATTTCTGTGTGCGTACATGTGTGTGTGTTTGTGTGTGTTCACTTGCACATGCATTTGTATGTGGAGGTGGGGGTCTTTCATTCTTATTTTGGGGGGGGGGGGGGGGGGGTAAACGGAGGACAGCTGATCAATATTTTCATTTTCTATATTGAAATGTTTCTCTCTCTCTCTCTCTCTCTCTGTCTCTCTGTGTGTGTGAATTTTTTTAACCTTTGTTATGTGACATACTTTATGAAAATAAATGCGTCATGCTGCTGTCCAATCTTTGCAATGGCCTGCCTATTGTACGCTGTTGCAAATATTACAGCAACATACTATACTGTGAAGAGCACACATGCAACGTTTTTTATGTTTGTGTCAAATGTGTTTGCCTATGTGTATTCTTATTTCTTGACATCTTTAGTGCCAGGTACAATGTTGTACTTTGTGATTGTGTGTGTATGGTTGTGAACTTTTTTCTTTTTTACCTTTTGACTTACAGTATCCAGTGTTGATATTCACTTCATCAAATTTTGATGAAAACAAACGCACGCTTTGGGCATGTGCATGATTGTGTTATTACTATCACTGACATTGTGCATTCTTATTTCTTGGCATCTTTACTGCTAGATACAGTTTTTGTAGTTTATACAAATAAATGCGTAATACTGCTGTCCAATTTTGCAATGAGCTACCTTTGGTAGGCTGTTGTAAATATTACAGCAACATGCATATTGTGAAGAGTACATACGCAATTTTTTTTTATGTTGGTGTCGGTTTGTAGAAGCCAGGTGAGTGCAGTTTCTTTGCATATTCTTTTATACTTGGGGTGGGGGGTGGGTGGGTGGGGGGGGGGGGGGGGGCAAAGGGAGAACAGTTGATCGATATTTTGAAGCAAAATTGGTATGTGTTTTGTGGATATGTTTTACCTTTCTTACGACCTACCGTATCCATTGTTGTATATCGTTTGATGAAAACCAAACCAATGTCTTGGGGAATGTGTATGATGGTGTTATTACTATGACTGGCATTGTATATTTCTATTTCTTGACGTCTTTAGTGCCAGAAACAGTGTTATACTTTATAGAAATATGAACATTATGCTGCTGTCCAGTCTTTGCAATGGCGTACCTTTGGTGCGCTGTTGCAAATATTTACAGCAACATACCATATTGTGAAGAGTACATAAACATTTTTTTGGTGTGTTTTTGCCGGTGTGTTTTCCCATGTGTTCTTAAAAATTAGCTTGTGTGTTGGTTTTGTGTGTGTACATGTGACTGTGCGCATGTGTGGGCATAGTGTGTGTGTGTTCGCTTGTGCATGCGTTTGTATGTGTAGTGGGTGGGATGGGGTATTTCACTCTTCTACACCTTCTGGAAAGTCTGTGCTTGTACTTTCCTTACTATCGTCCATTGGTTTTCTGCCTTTCTGGTCCATTCAGCTGTCTTCACATTTTTTTTTCTTCCCTCATGAAATGGTGGTGATGGACAAATCGGACAGGATGGTGTATGTGCCCGAGAGAGGTGTGTGGAGGCCGAGAGAGCGTGGAGTGAGTTTGCTTAGTAATAGCTTTTAGAGGGGGGGGGGAGGGTAAAGGGAGGACAGCTAATCAATCAATATTTTTGTCTTCTATTTTGAAGTGTGTGTGTGTGTTTTGCTTGCGATTTTTTATAACCTTTCTTAGGTCTTACTATCCAGTGTTGTGTTTCACTTGATGAAATGCTGATGAAAAGAAACCCAGTGGTTTGGGGAATGTGTATGATGGTGTTCTTACATTTTGTATATTTCTCGACATCATTAGTGCCAGATACAGTATTGTACTTTATAATGCAAATAAATGCGTTATGCTGCTGTCAAATCTTTTGCAATGGCTTATCTTTGGTATGCTGTTGCAAATATTACAGCAACATATGTTCATGTTGTGAAGAGTACACTTTTTTTTTTTTTTTTGGTCAGTGTGTGTGTTTGTGTTAAGAATTAGTTTTGTGTTGGTTTTGTGTGTGTACCTGTAACTGTGCGCATGTGGGGAGGGGGGAGGGGTGGGGGTGTTCATGTGTGTGTGGTATGTGTGTTTCTGTATGTGTGTGCATGAGCGTGTGTGTGTCCGCTTGCACATGCATTTGTATGTAGAGGTAGGGGTCTTTCACTCTTACTTTTTAGAGGGGAAGGGAGGACAGCTGATCAATATTTTTTTTTTTCTATATTGAAATGTCTCTCTCTCTCTCTCTCTCTCTCTCTGTCTTTTTTAAACCTTTGTTATGTGATATACTTTATACAAATAAATACGTCATGCTGCTGTCCAATCTTTGCAATGGCCTATCTTTGGTACGCTGTTGCAAATATTACAGCAGCATACTATACTGTGAAGAGTACATAAGCAACATATGTATGTTTGTCTCAGAGTGTTTGCCTATGTGTATTCTTATTTCTTGACATCTTTAGTGCCAGATACAGTGTTATACTTTATTGAATTATAAGCGTCATACTGCTGTCCAGTCTTTGGAATGGCATACCTTTGGTACGCTGTTGAAAATATTACAGCAACATGTTATACTGTGAAGAGGACATAAGCAAATTTGTTTTTGCCTATATGCGTTTAGAAATTAGCTTTTGTGTTGGTTCTGTGTGTGTACATGTGACTATGCGCATGGGTAGGGATTGTGTGTGTGTGTGCGCGTGCATGCGGTCATGTGTGTGTGTTGGCTTGTGCATGTTTGGATGTGGTGGGGGTGGGGATAGGGTATTTCACTCTTCTACACCTTCTGGAAACTCTGCGCTTGTAATTTCCTCTTTTCTGTGCTTCTCTGTGACCCTGCCTTCACTTGTTCCTTTGATTTATTTTCACATTTTATTCCTTACTACTTATTCCTTACCTTCCATTGTTTTCCTGCCTGTCTGGTCCATTCAGCTGTCCTCACACTTTTGTTTTTATCTTTTCTTCCCTCACGGAAATGCTGAGATGGAGAAATCGGATGGAATGGTGTGTGTCAGAGAGGTGTGTGGAGGCTGGGTGAGTGTGGAGTTAGTTTGCCTACCATTTTACCATTTTACTTTAGGAGGGGGGGGGGGGGGGGGTGTCCCAGAGAGGACAACTGATCAATACATTTATATTTTTGTTTTCTGTATTAAAATATTTTGAACTCTTTTTAACTTTTTCATGACTTAAAATAATCTGAATTGCATTTTACCTTTCTATATGACTTACAGTATCCAGTGTTGTATTTCATTTGAAATTTTGAAGGAAACAAAACCAGTGTTTGAGAATGTGTATGATGGTGTTATTACTATCACTGACATTGTGTATTCTTATATACTGACATCTTTACTGCCAGATACGGTGTCATACTTTAAAGAAATAAAAGCGTCATGCTGATTTACTGCCAGATACGGTGTCATACTTTTAAAGAAATAAAAGCGTCATGCTGCTGTCCAGTCTCTGCAATGGCCTGCCTTTGGTACACTGTGGCAAATATTACAGCAACATACTACATTGTGAAGAGTACATACGCAACTTTTTATGTTTGTGTTTGCTGTGTTCTTAAAAATTAAGTTTAGTTTTGGTTTTTTGTGCATGTCCATGTGACAGTGCGCATGTGTACATGTGCAAGTGATTGATAAGCATGTGAAAGCATGTGTGTGTGGTTCTCTCTCTCTCTCTCCCTGTGGTTTTCATAAGTATGCATGAGTGCACATGAATATGCACATGCACGTACTTGCGCGTGCGCGCACACACACAACACACATGCGCGCACACTCTCATATACACCACACACACACACCCTGCACACGCACGCGCGCACACACACACACACACACACACACACACACACACACACACACACTCTTTAAGTCGAAGCCACTTATAACAAATCGCTGGGGACATTGAAAATTGCTGCGTTATATGCGGCTTTCGTTACAACCAACGCGCCGGTTACAACGAATTTCTATTTGGTTGCTTCGTTACATTCGGCGCGGTCTCTCTCTCTCTCTCTCTCTCTCTCTCTCTCTCTCTCTCTCTCCTCTCTCTCTCTCTCTCTCTCTCCCACGTACACGCCCATTTACCCAAACACACGCGCGCGCGCGCATGTACGCATGCACACGCGCGTGCGCGCGCACACACACACGCACACGCATACATGGGCAATAATCAAGCTCGTTTCCTAGGCTTTTATATATACATACTGTTAAAGAAAAACGCATTCTTCCTCTTCGTTCACTCACACAGGTACCCCAGAGACACTGATGAAGGCTGGTGTACGGCGGAGGCCCTCCAGTGATCCATAAAGCTTTTCCCTTATCGGTGTGTTGGCAGGCCCGGTCTCTGTCCTAAGCTTTTCATGTGTGGGACAGTCCTGCAGGAAGTGTTCCACTGTCGTTTGGGCTGTGCCGCATGGGCAGCTTGAAGACTCGCCAAAAACGTATACTTTTGTTGAAGAAAATTTATTTCAAATTTCATTAATATAGCAAAAAAAATCGATTGAAATCATTCCAAAACAGAATTTTGTTTGTTCCAAAGGTCATCAATTCCACTTTCATTTCCAGTGTTTGTACGAGTTCACATCGCCCATACACACCGTTCCAGGCAACGAGGACTCGGTGAGGGGTATGTCCATCACCTACAGCAGCACGGCCCGGCACCTGGCTGGCATGGAGCGGATCGCATTGCGGATCATCTCTGCTGTCATGGTGGCCCGCTCCTCCTGGAGGGCGGCTCGTTGACGTTGTCAGGACCGTGCACTCGCGCCCGGACTCGTCTGTCCAACTCATCCCACAAGTGCTCAATGGGGTTGAGATCTGGCGCCACTGAGGGCCATGGAAGAACGTTAATGATGTTGTTGGCGAGGGTTTGCATTGTTAGTCGCGCAGTACGAGGCCTGGCGTTGTCCTGTTGCAACAGAGTGCGAGGCCCGGCCATAAGAGGCAGGACATGAGGCTGGAGAATTTCAGCCACATACCGCTTGGGCATTCAGCGTGCCTCGAACTCGCGCCTGGGGACTCCTGCCAGCATAGTGCTCCCCCCCCCCCCCCCCCCCCCCCCCCCCACACACACACACACACGCACACACCATGACGCCTCCACAACCATGGGCAGGTGCCTATATAATTAACACAGTTCTGGTCAAAGCGCTTGCTGTGTCTGCAGTACACCCTCCTCCTCCTGTCACGGCGCTGGAACAGGAAGAAAGACTCGTCTGAAAACCGGACCCTGTTCCAGTGGTTCCTGAGGGTCCAGGGACGATGCCGAATTGCCCGCTGCAGCCTGTTCCCACAATCACGCTCTGTGAGGACAGGTCCTCTGACAGGTCTGTAAGCCCATAGCCCTGCAGCATGCAGGCGATTCCGAACAGTGTGGTCAGAGATTCTTTGACCTCCGGGTAATTGCTGGGCGGTTTGTGAGGATGATGACTGAAAGCGATTTGGCAGGTGACTGACCTGGATGTACCGGTCTTGAGCTGAAGTCGTTGCTAAAGGTCTTCCAGGGCGTGGTCGGTCTGCCGTGGAGACGCTGATGCGATGACGACTCAGAACCTGCTGAGGGTGCTCTGGCTCTCGTTGAAGTGTCGGGCGACTTCAGGCTCACCTTGCCCGGCTTGCAAACGGCCCAGTGCGTTCCCATGTTCTTGCTGACTTCAGTTGCGGCATCTTTGCACTTTGTGTTACACACGCGCGCGCGCGCGTACCACAGGCACGCGCGTAAGCACGCACGCACGCCCGAACGCACGCATGCATGCACGCGCACACACACACAGAGGCATATATATATATATAGAGAGAGAGAGAAAACAGGAGTGCATACAGGAATACTTGATACAACAAACAAACAAAAATAATTGGTTAAGTATATAAAAATGGGAGGATTTTGAGATTACTTGGAATTAGTTATAAGTACGTTTACGAAAATGGGAGGATTTATGATTTTGAGATTATTTGTTGATATTAGGTATTAGTACGTTTGCCGCAGAAGATGGGTAAGGTAATTGTTTTTGGAAGTTGTACAATAAATTCGTTTGATGGATTCTGGAAGGGAGTTACAAGAAGAGGAGTCCCGAGTACGTTAGGCTTGATTTAAATAGTTCAATTCTGGGGACTGGGAGAGAGAGAGAGAGATACCGTCGTTCTGTAGTTCTGATTGTACAACACATATTAAAGAAAATAAGTGGGATAAAATCGTCTTGATTGTGCGACATATGCAATAAAGATTAGAATAAAATAGCGCCGACTGAATTCGTCTCTATATAGAACAATTCACCCTTGGTCAAATCCTTAATGTAACTTAACAATTGAGGTACATATGTAATTATGCCCTGGTATGGGTTTCATCTCACAACAATTTGCGCTGGTAACGAAGACAATAACCATTGTGTCAAAGGCAATAAAACCATTATGTCAAAGACAATAACCATTGTGTCAAAGGCAATAACCATTATGTCAAAGACAAACATTATGTCAAAGACAATTACCATTATGTAAAAGGCAGTAGAAAAGACACTTCGTTTGGAACAGCCTGCTGACCAGGAAAAGGAAAGGGAGTGTGTGTGGGGGGGGGGGGGGGGGGGGGGGGGGGGGGGGGGGGGCAAGCGGGGGGCAACACAACGTTGGCTGATTGTACATAAATTTTGAAGATCAATAAAATGATTCGTTAAACGAAAATCAATGGACAATATTCATTGTATGTGGATTTTTTTTTTTTTCGGGAAAAGGATTTTAACCAAGGAAAAAAGAAGACGATTTGTACCGATTCATCTGTTTTGTGAACATGAAAAAATAAACAATTCAAATGGCGCAAAATGTTCTTCTCTTTCTTTCAGATAAAAATTGACAAACAAAAATAAAACGATTGATGAAAGCATGCATTTTTACTTAAATGAACGAGTCCAACAATACATGAAAAAATGTAATAAATCAACGACTTTTCACAGTGTCAAAAGACAAGACGACAGCACACAAAACGACAATGTTTCCGTAATATCAAGTGGACTCTAACGTACATCGATCTGTCGACGATTCTGCTGCACTTCATTCGGAATCGGGGGCTCCGCTTCACACGCAAGGATGGAAGAGACAGATAAAGGAGCCACTGCTCCGTGAGAGAAGCGCCAGTGTTTGAGGAGCAGCCAACCGGCTCATCTCTTGACAGCCTCCAGTGTGGGACCGAGAGCGTGAAGCCTCGGGCACAAACCCTCGTGCTGTGCTCGAGACTACGACTACGAATCGCGCCCAAAAAAAAAAAAAAAAAAAAAAAAAAAAAAAAAAAAAAAAAAAAAAAAAAAAAAAAAGGACGAAGTATATTTACAAGCAAATAAGAACACAACCATTGAAAACTTCAACAACAACAACAAACCGAAACTACATGGTGTTATCTTGACCATTTTTCTAATCCTGTCCCACATGTCTAGGGAACAAGAAGAGTCTTGATCACATAAACAGCTGAGCTGTTGGTGCCTCGACCTTTAGACAGACAGCCTCTCCCAAATTCCTGGAATTAAAGAAAAAGCTTAGGTTTGTGTCTTCATCGCTTAAATCCTACAACAAATGGTATCTTTACCATTTGAAAAGCTTCACTCCCTTTTCTTAAAAAAAAAAAAAAAAGAAAAAAATTAGCTGGCATCATGACCAGTTAAAAAGCCTTCCATCTCACTACTTCAGCAAGTCTTTTTTCAGGTAATGTCATGAGCATTCAAAAAGCAGGGACATATGCCACCTTGACCATTTATAAGCATCCCCACTCCATCCCTCATTCCCTATCCCCCACCCCACCCCCATACCTCACTGCCTACTCGCCATATTACAAAACAAAAACAAAACAAAAACCCCAAACAAACAGCCGGTATCCTGACTACTCAAAAAGTGAAAATTAAAAAAAAAAAAAAAAAAAAAAAAAAAAAAAAATCACCCCCCACCCCCACCCACTTCCCCCTCTCCCCCCAAAAGAAATAGAAGATCAACAACAACCAGGTGTTGTGTGGACCGCTTAAAAAGTTAGAAACTTGATGTCTTGGACATTCAGGGGGAAAAAAAAAGAAAGAGCGAAAACAAGCAAACAAACTTCACCCACATAATTATCACCAATCGGTGACAAAACATGAATCAAAAGAGGAAGCATGCCACCACACCTCGCCTCCCTCCCGTTGGTTCTACTACTGTCCTGGTCAGCCAGACTTAAGAAGACCTCACAATGAAATGAACCTGTGCTGATAACATGACAGTTGACCGCTAGGGCACGCCTGTGTTGCTGGGAAGATAGCGGTGGACGCGGAGTCGTGTCTTGTGCGGCTATTGCAGAGTTGAGTATGTTCGGGTGAAATGTTTCTGGTGGTTGGTGGACTGGTCAACGGGACTTTTTCTTTTTCCTCGTCTTTCTCGGATTTTTCAAACGCCCATCTTGCGTCCGAATTCGAGGAGATAAGTGACTGCTCATTCTTTGTTTTCGTTGTCCGGATTGTTTTGTTTGTCTTGCCCTGAATAAGACCTAAGAGGTCGAAACGTGTTGCTTTGTCTTGAATTTGTCCCCTTCGTCTGGCAGATTAATGATAGTTTTTTTCTTTTAAAAGTTTTTTTTTTTCGGTTTCCGCCCGCATTCACTTCACGTTGAAGCCATCTTTCTCTCGTGTTTCAGGTTATGTACGCAGACACGGATCTCGTGCACATATATAAACATGCTCATGTTCACGGACATATATATGTGTTTTAACACTGACTGCGTACAAAGTCAAGTACTTTCACATGCGCGCGCACACTCTCTCTCTCTCTCTCTCTCTCTCTCTCTCTCTCTCTCTCTCACACACACACACACACACACACACACACACACACACATACATGTGTGCGCGCACCTGACTTAGTATATTTCAGAGGGTTAATATCAGATCAAGCAGTTCAGCTCCTATTTCTGGATCCACGAGATCTACGCCAGATTTCTTCCCCTTCAACTCCTGTGTGTGCACACTAGACACTCCGCAGAATACACTATGTCAGCATCTTCATCACACAAACCGAAGAGGGGCAGCCCAGTCATAATCATAGCATGCCTTCTTCCCTTGATCAATTGCAGCTGCATTGAACAGCATTTTTATCTTTTTCAGAGAATACAGTATTTCGACAAACAGCCAAGATTTTCCTGAGAACAATAAATAGAATTTTCTTTTTTAACGTATCTTGTTTTGGATGTTTGCATGATGAAATGGCTGGTATCTTCTTGTGACGTTCTTAACATATTCCATGCTTAGTCCATCCGCTCTTAAATGGAATACTTCTCCTATGACGTTCTTGTCAAAAACCATACATAGCCCATCCGCACGCACGCACGCGCGCGCGTACACACACGCACGCACACACACACACACACACACACACACACACACCACACACACACACACACTATCTGACTGAAACCAGTCTATTGTCGAAGTAATCTTTTAATTTTACACACACACACACACACACACACACACACACACACACACGCACACACACGCACGCAGAGGATTGGTTAGAGTCCCAGATAGGCACTTATCTAAACAGTCCCCTGTTCGTGAGTTCATCCTTGGGTCCTGTCGTCCAGCCTGTTGAACTAGTTAGCGATAACACTCCTGATTACAATGTGTCTACGCCATTTTGAACGAAAAATGGCAGAGTAGTACAGACCAACTTTTTCTGGATTTTAATGGGATGTGAATATCTTGAATTCAAAACGTAAGTAGCATAAATGTACTGTCTGTGTTATGCCCGTGTGCTGAATGCCTGCTGTTCAGTGTCGGTTAGGTTTTTTGATGCTTTAAAAACACTTGTATTCACGAGGGGACCTCAATGCACGGTGGCAAGAATGGCGGGACCAAGGCGGAAGTGGACAGTAAGATGAACCTCAAACGGTCAGAGAAATTCTGTAGTTTTTTCTTGAAATGGACCATATTTCTCGCGTCTGCCCTGGTATGTCCTTTGGCGTATTCCAGGGGCTGATCTACCCCCGAGCGATATTTTGGCCGAGGACTAACAGAATGAACAGCATTGTTTAGGACACGTTTGTTAGTAGGTCCTGTGCCTGCGTGTTGATGTATGTTACAGATCGGTGCACTACATGTTTCCATTGTATATATGTGTGTGTATGTTTGTGTAGTTTTCAGTAAACTATATACGTCATGTCTGTTGTCAGCACTCAGTTTCGCTATTTGTTTGTTTTTTTAACCTAAACATGCCCGATTGCTCTCCACCGGTCTTCTCGTTATTCCTATGTAGGGTATATAACGAACAAGTAGGGTAACTCTTTTACCCTGTGACGAAATAAATAACGAACAAGGGGTAACTCTTCTTGTTATCTCATAATGAAATAAGTATACTCCACACACAAGTAGGGTCACTCTTGCTCCCATAATGAAATAAATAACGAACAAGTAGGGCAGCTCTTGTTCTCCCATAATGAAATAAACAAACGAACAAGTGGGTAACCCTTGTTATCGCATAATGAAATAAATAACGAACAAGTGGGTAACCCTTGTTATCGCATAATGAAATACGTGACGAACAAGTAGGGTAACTCTTGGTATCCCATAATGAAATAATTAACGAACAAGTACGGTAATTCTTGCTCCCATGATAAAAAAAAAAAACGAACAAGTTGATAGTAAAACCCATGATGAAATAACTAAACGAAGAAGAAGGGTAACTCTTGCTCCCATAATGAAATAAATAACGAACAAGTAGGGTAACTCTTGCTGCCATGATGAATTAAATAATATAACAAGTCGGGTAACTCTTGTTCCCATGAGGAAATGAATAACGAACAAGTAGGGTAACTCTTGCTGCCATGATGAAATAAATAACGAACAAGTTGATAAACTAACTCCCTTGATGAAATAAATAACGAATAAGTAGGGTAACTCTCGCTTCCATGATGATATAAATGACGAACAAATAGGGTAACACATGTTCCCATGACGAAATAAATAACGAACAAGTTGATAACTAACTCCCTTGATGAAATAAATAACGAATAAGTAGGGTAACTCTCGCTTCCATGATGATATAAATGACGAACAAATAGGGTAACTCATGTTCCCATGACGAAATAAATAACGAAACAAGTACGGTAACTCTTGTTCCCATGACGAAATAAAGAACGATCAAGTAGGGTATTGTTATTCCTATGCAGGTACTTGTATTGATCGTTCTTAACATATTCCATGCATAGTCCATCCTCTCTTAAATGGAATACATCTCCTATGACGTTCTTGTCGTATACCGTACATAGCTCATTCGCACGCACGCACGCACGCACACACACACACACACACATACACACACACACACACACAAATACACACACACACTCTCTCTCTCTCTCTCTCTCTCTCTCTCTCTCTCTCTCTTTGACAGAAAACCAGTCTATTGTCGGAGTAATCTTTTTAACTTTACACACACGCACTCACTCACACACACACACACACACACACACACACACACACACACACACACACACACACGCGCGCGCGCGCGCGCACGCTATCCGACAAGACAGTAGACCTGTACCCTGTGTGCTACTGGCACTGGGCACGCAAATAAAGAATCCGCGACAAAAACAAACAAACAAAATAACTGAAGCAGTTCCTACAGAAAAAAAAATCTACTGTAAAATGTAAAGACACAATAAGCCACATAGAAAAATTCGCTTTGATAAGTGAACGAAAACACCGTAATGATGGGGAGAGAAAAAAAAGATATTGGTA
>JADBJO010002552.1:20000-25000 GCA_016801955.1 Conus betulinus
TTAATTACAAGTTCATAGCTCCCAACGAATACTGCGTATGACTCTAAATCGTCTAGCGGAAATGCCAACACAGAGTACACAGAACAAATAAGGAGTCATCCCCCCGCCCCCCCCCCCCCACCCCCACCCCCCCCCCCCCCCCCCCCCCCCCCCCGATAGGATGTTCCAAGCTCGCCAATATAACAGCAACGACAGAAATACCAACACATAGCACAGAGAGAAAAAAAGGAGTCAGTTTCGAGCTTGCCCATATAGACCCTGTACCTGAGACGTATGAATAGCAACAACTGGAGAAATGAACAAACAAAAAATAACATTTCTTCAAGAACGGCGTGGCGTTTTATAATTTGAATATAGTAGGCCTACAAACAAACAAACAAACAAAAAAACATAAAAACATGGAGGGAACAACATTTAAAAAAAAAAAAAAAAAATACAGTAACCTCGGTTTCACTGGCATGAAAGGAAATCTTATTAAGTCAGAGAAAACAGTAAAGAGTGAATCAAGTAGCGTAACTCTTCCTCTCATGATGAAACTCAATACAAGTTCATAACTCCAAACAAATGCCGCTGAAAAAAAAAAACCAAACAAACGAACAAATTAAACAAGCAAACAAATCTGGTATAAATGCCAACACAGAGCGTTAAAACAAGCGAGGCCGAAACCTTGAGGTCTGTCTGAGGAGGTGGCGGCGCCTTTCCACACTGATCACTTACCTCAGTGTCGTTCCTGCGAGGAGCCCGACGGGTGGATTTCCCACTGTCCTTTTTCCGGGTGCTCAGTCTTCCCCGCTACCTCTGTGGCACTGCACCTCTCCTTGGATCCACGATGTTTGGGGGTCCCCGACCTGCGCCGGCACCGGCTCTCAAGCTGCAGGGAGGCAGAGAGTGTGTGCCTGACGTTCCCCGGGGCTGCTTCTGGGTGCACGGTCCACCCGTCTGTAGCTGTCGTCGGGTGGTCGCTGTCCGTCGCCGCGGTGTCTCCCAGTCCGGGCGTGTCTTCCCTGTTCTCGGCTGGAGTCCCTGAAACAGAAAATTCGCACAGAGGGTCCCCGGCGTTCGTGTCTGTATTGCCTGCAATGACGACAAGCAACATCTTGTGATTGATGCGTGGTGGTTGTCTCCCATGCGTTTGGAACACTGACCGAAAGCATTTACGAAAACGTTGCGAAAGACGCTGCCCTGAATCAGTACCATCAGAGAGAGAGAGAGAGAGAGAGAGGAGAGAGAGAGAGAGAGAGAGAGAGAGAGAGACACACACACACACACACACACACACACACACACACACACACCACACACACACACACACACACACACACACACAGAGTTCCTTTCTTTTCCTGTGTCCATTCATTGAACCTATCTTTGCGTGCTTCCTGTATCAGACCTGTAGAGCAAGATGAGCCGTCTGTTGCCAGTCGTCACACTGCTCACCGCCATCTTCGCCGCCACCTTCACTGCCGCCCAAGTTCAAGTGACCTATGGTGGGTATTAGCTTCCAGCCCACGGCGTTCAAATCGCCAGTTCATGTCAACACATGATGATGGTGATGATGATGATGATGATGATGATGATGATGATGATCATCATCATCATCATCATCATCATCATCATGACGACGACGACGACGACGACGACGACGACGACGACGACGACGACGACGAAGAAGAAGAAGAAGAAGAAGAAGAAGACGAGAAGAAGAAGAAACAACAACAACAACAACAACAACACAACAACAACAACAACAAGAACAAGAAGCTAATGATGGTGATGATGATGATGATGATGATGATGATGACGACGACGACAGTGATGATGATGATGATGATGATGATGATGATGATGATGATGACGACGACGACGACAATGATGATGATGATGATGATGATGATGACGACGACGACGACAATGATGATGATGATGATGATGATAATGACCATCATATATCATCAGTGGCATAGTGTTATCGCCGTTATAAGCATCATCATCTTTGGTCTTTTTCTCCTTCATGTATTATTGCTTTCTTCTTCTTCTTCTCCTTCTTCCTCCTCCTCTTCTTCTTTTTCATCTTCTTCTTCTTCTTCTTTCTTCTTCTTCTTCTTCTTCTCTTTCTTTCTTTTTCTTTTCT
Organism: Conus betulinus; assembly: GCA_016801955.1. Lineage (NCBI taxonomy): Eukaryota > Metazoa > Mollusca > Gastropoda > Neogastropoda > Conidae > Conus > Conus betulinus. The sequence continues at coordinate 22,132 of JADBJO010002552.1, forward strand.
TCTTTCTTTCTTCTTTTCTTTGGAAGAACACTCACGTGTTGTAAACCAGCATTATTGTGTTTACCAAGCTTTTAACCTGCTGGCTTTCTTCAGGGATGGGAGGGATGCTAACATTATACATCCGTTACTCTTGTTGTTGCTGTTTTGCTGTTGTCGTTATTGATGTTGTTATTGTTGTTGCTGCTGCTGTTGTTGTTGTTGTTGTTGTTTGTTGTCGTTATTGGTGTTAGTTTGTTGTCGTTATCACTGTTGTTGTTGTTATTGATGGTATTGTTATTGTTGTTGTTACTATCGCTGTTGCTGTTGGTGGTGGTGGTGGTGGTGTTTGCAGACTGTCCTGTGGACTGGGGCCTCATTCGCTGATCATTGCTACCTGTTTGTCTTCTACCCCACGCTGCCCTTTGATGAAGCTTCGCAGGCTTGTCACGTGAGTCCATCTATCTCCTCCCGCCTCCCCCCCCCCCCCCCACACACACACACACACACACAACTCCTTCCCACTTGTTCATCATTAATACACTGAATCCACAGTCACTACACATTACCGCAATGACTTCATCGAAGTGTAGCAAAGTTTATTGACTGTTCCTTTTCCACTGTCATTAAACTTTATTACACTGTCTCCCGCTCACCTGTTCAATGTGTGGATGTGTCCAGTATGGGATAGATAAGCATGCTTGGAACATCCCTTTTTGAGGGATGTTTCCTTGTTTGTTCTGTGTGCTCTATGCTGTCATATCTACAGAGGATTTGGTGTCGTAAGCAGCATTCATTTAGAGTTTTGGGGTACATTCATTTCCTCATGGGAGGTTGAACTACCCTACTTGTTTGTTGTTTATTACACTGACCCCCATCAAACATTCTACAATCAATGCATTGTTTCCACCAATCTTTCTGACATTTACTACCCTGAATCCACCAATCTTTCTGCCACTTACTTCACTTTACTACCCTGAATCCACCAATCTTTCTGCCACTTACTTCACTTTACTACCCTGAATCCACCAATCTTTCTGCCACTTACTTCACTTTACTACCCTTAATCCATCAATCTTTCTGACAGTTCCTTTACTAACCCGAGTACACGAACCTTTCTCACACTTGCTTCAGATATTACCCTGAACAAAGAGTTTTGTCTTTGAAAATAAGTACAAAAACACAACTGGCTTGCCTCCTCGCCCGGCTGACGACATGAACTTTAGATCTAATTTTCGATTAGAAAATACTTTGTATAAACGGACTCCGGAATGATAATTTGTGTACAATTTCAGTTGTATTTATCATAGAAATAGAGTCATTAACAGGGTTACGTCGGAAGGTCTGAGTTCCGTAGAATGACGACTTAGCCAAGATCTCCGTCGATGACTAGCAGCAAAGTCTTTTACCGCACACTTTGGAGAAGTTTGATAAATTGAAGCACCTGTACATGCACGCACATGCTCTCCACTTTACCGAGTCAGTCCAGACACTGGCTTGTGGGCGAGAGGGGGTGGAGGTGTGGGGTGTCAGGATTCTTCCCAAGCCTTTCAATGGCAGCAGCTACGAAGTCGAGTCATTCCTCTGTCAGTGTCAGACTCTCTGCGCCTTGAGGCATTAGTGGCAGTTATTACACAGTCCCTATGCCGTCGTAACCGTCTACGGCTGTTCTGCCGCGCAGTGCGTGGGCAAAACTGTCTCTTTGTGTACTGGAGGCCCTAGCACTGGTCTGTCAGTCTCGGTAACACCCTGAGCACGACCTAGCTTCTGAACTTGCGAGAAGTTAGCAGCTCCGTCCTCTTCGTGCATACGTGTCGATGTGCCGGAGTTGGTCTGCTTGTTTTACCGGCCCGTCTGGGAACACTTCGAGCGAGACACACTTCTGCTGAGCTCGCCTGTACGCACAGTATCTGTGCGTCGCTGGGGAGTAATAAAACAGAGAAGGCGACTGTTCAATGGGATGTCGACGTCGTCAGCCATTTCGTTTAGTCGCCAGCATGTATGGAAAATAGCAGAAGCATACGATATACTGAACGAGAGCTTACAGCCTTTACTTTTAATGTGCATTTTTTTAAAACTCTACAGTTCTCGAATTTTGTGCGAAATCAGAAAATCTTAAAAGCTTGACAAGCAGATGTTCGAAAATGACGATTGAAGTGTGCAAATATCAGTTGTGTTTTATCCGGTCCAACATGGTTTTTACGAATAATGGAAAAATACATTAATTTGTGTGACTTCAGTGATATGTATAATGTTGTAGGCTCTAAAGCATTGACATTTTAAAGAGTTTTGTTTTTTTCCAACATGGTTTTATAAAATAATTAATTTGTGTGACTTCAGTGATATGTATAATGTTGTAGGCTCTAAAGCATTCACATTTTAAAGATTTTTACATTAAATAATTAAGATTTATCAAAAAGGTAACTCTAGAACAAAACATGTCGATCGTCTGCTAAAGGTTAACAAAAGATGGGTACGCATTGTAGCACGCAGCAACAATAAAAAAAAAAATACAAGTATGCCCTGGCGATAACAGCAACAATGACACCTTTTGATGACGTGGTGTTGGTGACTAATGATGACTGCGACAATGATGAGGATAATGATTATGATGGCATGGTCCTAAAACGATGACGATGATGACGACGACGACTATGATGGACGTGGCTGACAGCAAGACGGCGCTAGTCTGGTCAGTGTGAACAACGCCGAGGAGAACAACTTCATCGTGAACTGGCTGTCACGTTATGACGGGTCCAGGTCAGTTTGGGGTCATTCATGTGTGTGTGTGTGTGTGTGTGTGGGGGGGGGGGGGGGGGGGGGGGGGGGGGGGGGGGTGTGTGTGTGTTGGTGTGGTGGGAAGGTGTGTGGTGTGTGTGTGTGTGTGTGTGTG
>JADBJO010002552.1:30000-37500 GCA_016801955.1 Conus betulinus
CCCACGTGTCTGTACTGGACTGTCTGAAGTTTAAGCATTTTGCTATCCTATGTGCCTGTTTTTAGACTGTCTCTAAATTAAGAGTTTGTTACCTCGTTTTCTGTTTGGGATCGTCTGCATTTAAGCACTTTCTTACCCTCGTGTGTTTGTGTTGGACGGTCTGTATTCGAGCACTTTCTTAACTCATGTGTTTTGTGATGTATGGTATGTTAGCGTACGGCAGTACCTCTACGGATCCCAACGACTGGCTGATAGGCCCCAAATTTTGTGTACGAGTCACCTAGCACGGTGTTCGTGGGCCGGAATTCCCACATCGACATACAGTGCTCAGCTGTAGGCAATCCCACGCCGACATACAAGGTAGAATCCCTCTCCAACATACAAATACGTAACCCTTCTCCAACGTACGACCCTAAATTCACACTCCAACATATAAGGTAGAATCTCTCTCCAACATACAGTACGTAACCCTCTGCAACATACGACCTAAATTCACACTCCAACATACAAAGTAGAATCCCTCTCCAGCATACAATACGTAACCTCTCTCCAACGTACGACCTAAATTCACACACTCCAACATATAAAGTAGAATCCCTCCCCAACATACAAGACTTAACCCCTCACCAACATACGACTTAAATTCACACTCCAACATACAAGGGAGAATCCCTCTCCAACATACAATACGTAAACCAAATTCACACCAACATACAAGGTGGAATCCCTCTCCAACATACAATACGTACCCCCCCCCTCCCCGACATACGACCTAAATTCACACTCCAACATACAAGGTAAAATTCTTCGAAGATTCAAGGGTAAATCTCTCTCCAGCATGTAAGACGTAACCCGTCTCCAACATACGACCTAAATTCACACTCATGTAAACAAGATAGAATTCTCTTCCAGCAAGCAAGATATTCCCCTCTAACACACAAGGTGAAATCTCTCTGATTGAATAGTATAGCTTATTTCTTTTCATTACTTTTTTTTTAAAATCTTTTTCTAGCAATCCCACGAATGCCTTGATGTCAAAATGGCACAGCAAATTTCTGCCCTGTCTGTCTGTCTGACTGTCCTGTCTGTCTCTCTGTCTCTCTGTCTCTGTCTCTGACTGCTCTCTCTGTCTCTCTCTCTCTGTCTCGAGTCTCTCTGTCTCTGTCTCTGTCTCTGTCTCTGTCTCTCTCTCCCTCCGACTCAACGGGTATCTCTCTCCAACATACTCTCCTTCTCTCTCTCTCTCTCATCTCTCTCCTCCCTCATACCTCTACGTAACCCTCTGCAACTACTCTCTGTTCACACTCTCTGTCCTCTCCCTCTGTACTGTCTGTCCTGCGTATCCGTCTCACCCTTCTAAAGTCTCCCTCCCCTCTCCTAACCCCTCTCCTCGATTGAAATTCTCACTCCAACATACCTCTGGAATCCCTCTCCAACATCAATATCTCATCCCTCTCAATCTACACTCCAAACATACAAAGGTGGACTCCCTCTCCACATCTCACTACCCCTCCCGACTCTCTCTCACACCTCTCATCAAGGTAAAATTCTTCCTGGTAAATCTCTCTCTAACCCTTCTCCAACATCGACCTAAATTCACACTCTCTCCCTAGAATTCTTCTCTCAGCTCTATTCCCCCCTAACACACAAGGTGAAATCTCCTGCTTGGAAATCATTACTTTTTTTTTTTCTCTTTTGTCTAGCAATCCACGAATGCCCATAATTTCTGCCTGTCTGTCTGCTGTCTGTCTGTTGACTGTCTGTCTTGTCTCTCCCTCTCTGTCTCTGTCTCTGTCTCTGTCTCTGTCTCTCTCACTCTCTCTCTCTCTCTCTCTCTCTCTACCTCACGTCTGTCTGCGGTCTGTTCTCTGTCTATCTCTCTGTCTGTCTGTCTGTCTGTCTGTCTGTCGGTATCTCTCTCCCTCTCTCTCTCTCTCTCTCTCTCTCTCCTCTCTCTCTCCCTCTCTCTCAAAATGACTTCCCTACAATCATAAACAACATAACATAAAAAACACATCAACTCTCTACCTACCTCACTTTCTGCCTCTATGTGTCGTACACTTTGTTTTCTAAGTCATGCTTACATTACGGGGGAGTAGCGCTATAGCGCTATGTATACCGGTTTGTAAATATTGCCTAAAGTACGATGCATAGTGCTGTGCTAAGAATGTGTCCTTTAGACACATATATGGTGTGCTATGTTGAAGTTGTATCGTCTTTTGTGTTTGTTTATCTATCTATCTATCTATCTATCTATCTATCTATCTATCTATCTATCTATCTATCTAAATATCTAAATATCTATCTATCTATTTATCTATCTATCTATCTATCTATCTATCTATCTATCTATCTATCAATTTTTCGGCTTGCTTTACACCTAATTTCTGGTTTTTGATGTTGTTATTTTTGTTCATATATCTCTGTTAACATCAATAAAAGTCTAATAAAAACCGAAAAAAAACGAACGAAAAAAAAAAAAAAAAAAAGAAAGAAAAGAAAAACAAAACATCCTGTCATCATAGGATCTCACTAAGTTGCATGCGCAGAACGTATGCTATACATAAGTATATTAAAAAGGTTTTTAACATAGAAAAAAAAACTTACCCCCCTTCTATCACACCCACTCCACCCCACCCCCAATAGTGGTACCGGGACTACGGGAAGGACAGTGAACACTTGGTGACGGCCACTGACCGCTACACGGTGACCAACGGACGCCTGACCATCTCCGAGCCCCGGGAAAACGAGGACGCGGGGGAGTACACTTGCGTGGCGGAGAACCCAGCAGGCCGAGTCTTCAGTGCCCCCATCTTGGTGGCTGCTGGACGTTAGTGGTGGTGTGGTGTGGTGTGTGTGGTGTGGTAATGTAATGTAATGTAATGTAATGTAAGGGATATTTTATGGGGCGCTTTACATCGTAAGAGCCCAAAGCGCATATTACAGCAAAACATGATAAAATTACAATTCTGATTCACACACACACACACACACACACACACACACACACACACACACACACACACACACACACACACACACACCACACACACAGCCGAAAAATAGAAAAGAAAAAGAAAAAGAAATCATACAGACAGCACAGATGAGCGCGTTCAACATCAGCAAACACGTGCACAGTGTGGTGGGGGTAGGGTGAGGTGGTGGTGAGGTAGGATGAGGTGTGGTGGGGTAGGATGAGGTGTGGTGGGGTAGGGTGAGGTGTGGTGGGGTAGGGTGAGGTGTGGTGGGGTAGGGTGAGGTGGTGTGGTGGGGTAGGGTGTGTAGGTGGGGTGGGGTGGGTAGGGTGAGGTGAGGTGTGGTGGGGTAGGGTGAGGTGTGTGGGGTAGGGTGTTGGTGTGGTGGGGTAGGGTGAGGTGTGGTGGGGTAGGGTGAGGTGAGGTGTGGTGGGATAGGGTGAGGTGAGGTGTGGTGGGTTAGGTGAGGTGTGGTGGGGTAGGGTGAGGTGTGGTGGGGTAGGGTGAGGTGTGGTGGGGTGTGGTGGTGAGGTGAGGTGTGGTGGGGTAGGGTGAGGTGAGGTGTGGTGGGGTAGGGTGAGGTGAGGTGTGGTGGGGTAGGGTGAGGTGAGGTGTGGTGGGGTTAGGGTGAGGTGTGGTGGGGTAGGGTGAGGTGAGGTGTGGTGGGGTAGGGTGAGGTGTGGTGGGGTAGGGTGAGGGTGTGGTGGGGTAGGGTGAGGTGAGGTGTGGGTGGGTAGGGTGAGGTGAGTTGTGGTGGGGTAGGGTGAGTTGTGGTGGGGTAGGGTGAGTTGTGGTGGGGTAGGGTGAGGTGTGTGGTGGGGTAGGGTGAGGTGTGGTGGGGTAGAGTGAGGTGTGGTGGGATAGGGTGAGGTGTGGTGGGATAGGGTGAGGTGTGGTGGGGTAGGGTGAGGTGTGGGGTATGGTGTGGTGTAGTGTGGAGGTGGGGTGGGGTGGGGGGGGGGTGGGGTATGTGAGGTGAGGTGTGTTGTGGTGTGGTGTGGTGGGGCAGGGTGAGATGTGCGTTGGCGTTGGCGTGGGTATGGTGTGGTGTGGTGTGGTGTGGAGGTGAGGTGGGGTGGGGTGTGGTGTGGTGAGTTGGGGTGTGGCGTAGAGAAGCACCCTGCAGGCCGAGTCTTCAATGTGGCCGCTGGACGTCAGTGGTGGGGGGTGGTGAGATGTGGTGTGGGGTGGGATGGGAGGGGGGTGGCGGTGTGGATGGTGTGGTGGGATGGGCTGTGGTGTATGGCGGAGAACCCTGCAGGTCAGGTCCTCTGTGTCCCCATCTTGGTAGCTGCTGGACGTCAGTGGTGGTGTGGTGTCGGGTGTGGGTGGTGGGGTGGTGTGAGGTGGGGTGGTGTGGTATGTAGCAGATAACCTTGCCAGGTCTTCAGTGCCCCATCTGGCGGCTGCAAGACGTCAGTGGTGGCGTTGTATTGTATTGCATTGTATTGTATGGTATGGTGTTGTATGGCATGGTATTGCACTGTATTGTATGGTATGGGTGTTGTATGGCATGGTATTGCACTGTATTGTATGGTATGGTGTTGTATGGCATGGTATTGCACTGTATTTATGGTATGGTGTTGTATGGCATGGTATTGCACTGTATTGTATAGTGTTGTATGGCATGGTATTGCACTGTATTGTATAGTGTTGTATGGCATGGTATTGCACTGTATTGTATGGTATGGCGTTGTATGGCATGGTATTGCACACTGTATGGTATGGTGTTGTATGGCATGGTATTGCACTGTATTGTATGGTATGGTGTTGTATGGCATGGTATTGCACTGTATTTCAGGGCATTCGAATCGGTGAAGTAGTCAGGGAAAAATAAATCACTCGAACAAGACATCATAAAGTGAATAAATGCACAAAAACAAGCAACACATACAAACGAAAACAGATGTAAGAGAGAGAGAGAGAGAGAGAGAGAGGGTAGATGGAAGGGGAGGCGCAGGAAGGAAGTTAGTTATGAGGGGGGCAACTGGCGGGAGAAAGAGACAGACAGACGTATGATTCACTCACAAAGGGATTCACGCGAGTGTCGGATATCGGGAGCTTGGGTCGGTCTCCCTTTCAAATGTCCGACACGTTTACGACTAAATGGCGTCTCATCCTAACAGATTTGGCACCACCAGCTGTGCCCAGCCAACAAACTTGCACTCCAGTCCATTTACCAGCTGATCAAGCCTGTAGAACCAGGTATTTTAACTGCAAGAGGTAACTTTTAATCACAACCTATCACTTTGCACCAAAAAAAAAAAAAAAAAAAAAATTGAACGTCTACAGGTCTCCAAATTTCCCGTTGATTTTTTTCTTGAACTATCTCTCCTTGAAGTAAGAGAAAGATTTAAAAGTTTGCTATTTCTTCGAGAGAGAGAAAAAAGTGCCCTGGCAAAATTGTCCCCTCCCCAACATCCTGATATTTTATGTGAAAGTCTAGTTTTCCAATGTACGCTCTATTGTTGGCTTAAAAACGTCTTTAAATTCCAGATATTGGCGAGTTCTCCAACGACAAACCAGGGGCTCGCACTGCCGTCCTGTACCAGGGAGCAGTCGTGGACTGCAGTCCCCCAGCCTACAACCCAGGTACTTGTCATTGTCACCTTCTAAAAGCATAAGCATGAATGCCCCTACCTACAACCCAGGTACTTGTCATTGACACCTTCTAAAAGTATAAGCATGAATGACCAGTGCAGTTATCCGGGTAATGACTCGGTTCTCCGTCTAGTTTTGCCCCCAGGCATTTGCGCTATGATGAATTAAGTTTCTCTTCTACTCGTCGTTAAGATTTACAATGGCATTAAGCACACTCTTTAATGTTTTGTATTTAGGGTTTTCATTCTATTTTATCAATGAGCGGAATTATAGAATTATTCATTTTTTGTTATTCTCAGTCTTTGAATTGAAGACTGCTTTTGAAATGAACATGTAATATGCATTTGATATTTGTTGTGTTGTATAGTGATAATCCAGTTCAATATCTTGGGTGAAAATTGTAATTTGTGTTCATTGAATAGAAATAAATTACCATTCCTGAAACCTTTCTGTTGTTGATCATCAAACCAACTTTCAAAGACACCCTCCGCACTTTTGGTCGCTTGCCCCTTCTCTGGTTTAGTTGTTTTGGTCTCTTTCACGCTCTTCTTTCCTCAAGACTTCGATCTAATTTGACAACAAAACCAAGTGACCCTTTATTTGCGACGCCGCAAAATGGCAAATGGTTTGGGCTACGTGATCCTGCACGCGCGCGCGCGTGTACACACACACACGCACGTATGCACGCACACACATACACACACACACTCTCTCTCTCTCTCTCTCTCTCTCTCTCTCTCTCTCTCTCTCTCTCTCTCTCTCTCTCTCTTTGGGAAGGGGAAGAAGGGAGACTGGGTGGTGTCTGTGAAACCCAATTTTTACCACAGGGATGACAGTTGTCCGACACAGGCCTACATCATTACGCATGGTATTTTCGACACGGCTTAAGCTTACATCTCCCACTCGGCCTTTCTAAAGTACATCATTCTTTTTTTTCTTTTCTTTTGACACGACACAACATACCTCGCTCTAACTTAATGCCTTTCTATCACAGCAGGAAATTAAACTGCATTTTGCCTACGCTATTGTGTCCGTTGTGTGTGTGTGTGTGTGTGTGTGTGTGTGTGTGTGTGTGTGTTCACAGCGGTGGTCTTTCAGTGGATGAAGAACAACCAGTTCATACGACCCGAGATGAACCCCCACACGTTTCTGTCGGAGAACGGGAAAACTGTATTTCTCGGAAGTGCAGGCAGCCGACGCGGCCAAGTATCATTGCCTCATCACGTTGGGTGCGCGCCCCCTGGCGAAGTGCTGGCCACGTCACAGCCTCTGTCCCGTTACAGCTTGGGCATCCCGCTCAACATCCGCGGGCAAAGTGGGTGATGTGTGTGTGTGCGTGTGTGTGTGTGTGTGTGTGTGTGTGTGTGTGTGTGTGTGTGTGTGTGTGAAAAATTCAAAGTGTGTACTGCCGACGCGCGCGCTGGTTTGTGTCAGATGGTGTGTGTGTGTGTGTGTGTGTGTGTGTGCGTGTCAAAGATTGTCCGACAATAGACTGTTTCAGTCAGATGGGGAGTGTGTGTGTGGGTGTCCGTGTGTGTCCCCTTGTGTGTTGTGTCTCCCCCTGTGTGTGTGTGTGATTCCCTGTTTGTCCTCCTGTTTTTTCTTTCGTCTCTCTCCCCTTTCTCTACCCTCTCTTCTTTGTCTCTCTCCTCTCACCCCTTTCTTTGTCTCTCCCCCCCCCCCCCCCCCCGCTGTCTCTGAGTCTCTCTCTCTCTCTCTCTCTCTGCCACCCCTCTCCCTTCCTCCTTCCCTCCCTGCCTCCCTCCCTCTGTCTCCCCCCGCCCCCCACCCCCCCCCTCCCTCACGGCTCTGTTCTTCACACTGAGTGTCTTTCCAGATGCCAACGAGTTCGGGCCGGACATCCACGACGACTTCCCTGCGGCTTTCCCCAAGCAACCACTGAAGGGGCAGGACATGCGGCTGG
>JADBJO010002552.1:50000-52500 GCA_016801955.1 Conus betulinus
TGTTCGGATGTGGTCAAAGGACAGCCCCATAAAATCTTTTGTTTTTTATTTCCTGGCCTTTAACGCTGTAAGATAGGGCGTTTATCTATTTTTCCCTTCCCCCCCCTGAACTAATGCATGGTTTTAAATGCAACAAAGGCTTTATTTAAGTTGATAGAAGTCTTGATGTGCACGAACTTGTAGTGCAGATCCAAACTGCCAGCTGCAACGAGGTGAGTAGAGTGACATTAGTAAGGAAAAGTTTATTCAATCATTGCACGGTAACATGATAAACTGTACGACTCAGGTAGGTGAGCAGTTTCAATGTGTCTGTGATGGTTTTTGAGACACGTAGCATTTGTATACACATTAAAAGACTAGCTGTGCCCCCACTCCTCCCCCTCCCCTCCCCCTCTGTCTCCGCTTAGCCTGTCCACCTATGTCTCTCCCTCCTCCCCCTGCCCCCCGACCCCCTTCCTACCTCTTCTGTTTTCCTCCCCGTCCCCTAGCTCCCCCTTTTGCCATCCCCACCCCCATCCCTTCTTCTCCTGTTTCCCCTCCCCCTTCTCCCCCCCCCCCCCTTCTCCCACCCCCGTCTTCTCTTGTCTTCCAACCTCCTTCTCTTCTCCCATCTTCCCTCCCTCTTCCCCCGCCCGCCTACACTCTAGTCACCCTGTTCCCCTCCTCCCCCCCTTTTCTCGTCCCTCTTTCGCTCAAGATATGAAGATCTTCCAACTGAGCTGTTCGGCTGACAAGAAAAAAAGCCCGGTGTTTCTACACCGCAGGAACGCGACGACGGCGAGGTGTATTTGACTTTCTTCGAATCCTGACATTGTTTTGCTTCGCCATGTTGTCCGCTTAAAATGCGACGGATGTGACTTCCTGATTTTGCTTCGCCGTATTGTCGGCATGAAAATGCGACGAATGCGACTTCCTGATTTTGTGTTGCTTTGGGTTGTGTTGCGTTGCGTTGTGTGTTGCTTTGGGTTGTGTTGCGTCGCGTTACATTGTGTTGCTTTGGGTTGCGTTGCGTTGTGTTGCGTTGCGTTGCGTTGCTTTGGGTTGCGTTGCTTTGCGTTGCGTTACATTTGTGTGGCGTTGCGCAGCGTCGCGTTGCTTTCTATAAAGACAGTAAGGCAAGCACAACACTGGTATTACTCTGAACTCTGTTACTTGTCACTGCAACGTGTTCCAGTCCTGCAGCCCGTCTGTCTGCGTGTTCCAGGACCAGTACAAAGGGGTGAAGGGTCTGTACGTCATCGGGGCCCAGTTTGAGCACGAGGGGTGGTACGAGTGTCGGGCTGTCACCGTGTACGACAGCGTCAACGCACAGGCCTACCTGACTGTGATGGGTACGTGAAAAGGTTGGAGCGAGGGGGTTAACTGGCTCATCAAATGGTAGCAAACAATACGAACTCGACTCTTCTGTTGTGAGAGAGGAATTATTATTATTATTATTATTAATATCGTTATTATAAATACTTATATAGCGCCTATCCTCGGCTAGAGACCAAGCTCTAAGCGTTTTTGCAATCCACACTCGTTTACACAACGAGACGTCTACCTGGGGTAATGCCGACTGAAGAGCTGCGTGTAGAAGACCAATGGGTCGAAACACGTTGAATCTGTGTTGTCGTGTGTTTGTCCCATTCGGTTGGTGGACTGGTGACACTTCATTTCTTTTCTGGCCCCATCACTTTCAGTCACTCTACTGTCAACGTAGAGTTCGTCTCAAGTATTTTGATATGGCATGGGTAAACTCGCCTCATTCTTCAAACCCTCGGCATTGAACACGAGCTACGGTGTTTACGTTTGCTGTCAACAGCCGCTTCTTTGTTTTGATTCAAGGGTTGCTGTTTCTGTCCCTTTTTCTCCTCCTCCTCCTCCTCCTTCTCCTCCTCCTCCTCCTCCTCCCTGTGTGTGTGTGTGTGTGTGTGTGTGTGTGTGTGTGTGTGTGTGTGTCTCTCTCTCTCTCTCTCTCTCTCTCTCTCTCTCTCTCCTCTCTCTCTCTCTCTCACACCTGAAAAGCTTCCAGTCTCTCTGTCTCGTTCTGTTTCGACCTATGCACTCACCCTCCACCCCTCTCTGTCAGGGTCACCGGGGGAACCGGCCGGGGTGCACGTGCACGGTACGCAGGGGACGGAAGTGACGTGTTGTGGTGGCAAAGAGGCCAAATCCACGGAGAACCGGTCACGATGTATCAAGTAGAATACAGCAGCAACTTCGCTTCAAACAGCGCTTGGGAGAGTCCTTAATGCAGGTGGGAGGAGTAGTAGTAGTAGTAGTAGTAGTAGTAGTAGTAGTAGTAGTAGTAGTAGTAGTAGCAGTTGTAGTTGTAGAAGTAGTAGCAGCAGCAGTTGTAGTAGTTGTAATAGTAGTAGTGGTAGCAGTAGCAGTAGCAGTATCATCAGTAGTAGTGGTAATTGTTTGTTATATCATCATCATCATTCTTCCTCCTCCTCCTCCTCCTCCGTCTTCTTCTCTTTCTTATCGTCTCCATCACGACTGTCATCATCATTAT
>JADBJO010002552.1:62500-87500 GCA_016801955.1 Conus betulinus
CCTCGTGCCCAGTGCTACACAGTTGCGGCAAACTGTTAAAGTTCTATAGCAATGGCGGCAATGTTAGAGGCTCATTGTGTGTCTGTGGCAGGTAATGAAGGAGACGGAGCCCGTATTTCTCCTTCTGCATCGTAATCATTCCCCGAACCGAATCAGTTTCACGCATCAACTAGGCCCACCGTGTCACTGTTCATATCAAGCTGTCAGCCTCTGACAGGTCCACAGTGTCAGTGTTCGTATCGACCTGTCAGTCTTCTAACAGGTCCACAGTGTGACTGTTCTCATATCAAGCTGTCAGTCTCTAACAAGTCCACAGTGTCACTGTGGCACATCAAGTTGTCTGAGACGGTCCACAGTGTCATTGTTCATATCAAGCTGTCTGTAACAGGTCCACAGTATCACTGTTCACATCAAGCTGTCTGTAACAGGTCCACAGTGTCACTGTTCATATCAAAGGTGTCAGTCTGTAACAGGTCCACAGTGTCACTGTTCATATCAAGCTGTCAGTCTCTAACCGGTCCACAGTGTCACTGTTCATATCAAGCTGTCAGTCTCTAACAGGTCCACAGTGTCACTGTTCATATCAAGCTGTCAGTCTCTAACAGGTCCACAGTGTCACTGTTCATATCAAGCTGTCAGTCTCTAACAGGTCCACAGTGTCACTGTTCATATCAAGCTGTCTGTAACAGGTCCACAGTGTCACTGTTCATATCAAGGTGTCAGTCTGTAACAGGTCCGCAGTGTCACTGTTCATATCAAGGTGTCAGTCTCTAACCGGTCCACAGTGTCACTGTTCATATCAAGGTGTCAGTCTCTAACCGGTCCACAGTGTCACACTGTTCATATCAAGCTGTCAGCCTCTAACAGGTCCACAGTGTCACTGTTCATATCAAGCTGTCAGCCTCTAACAGGTCCACAGTGTCACTGTTCATATCAAGCTGTCAGTCTCTAACAGGTCCACAGTGTCACTGTTCATATCAAGCTGTCAGCCTCTAACAGGTCCACAGTGTCACCGTTCATATCAAGGTGTCAGTCTGTAACAGGTCCAAAGTGTAACTGTTCATATCAAGCTGTCAGTCTCTAACCGGTCCACAGTGTCACTGTTCATATCAAGCTGTCAGCCTCTAACAGGTCCACAGTGTCACCGTTCATATCAAGGTGTCAGTCTGTAACAGGTCCAAAGTGTAACTGTTCATATCAAGCTGTCAGTCTCTAACCGGTCCAAAGTGTAACTGTTCATATCAAGCTGTCAGTCTCTAACCGGTCCACAGTGTCACTGTTCATATCAAGGTGTCAGTCTGTAACAGGTCCAAAGTGTAACTGTTCATATCAAGCTGTCAGTCTCTAACCGGTCCAAAGTGTAACTGTTCATATCAAGCTGTCAGTCTCTCTAACCGGTCCACAGTGTCACTGTTCATATCAAGGTGTCAGTCTGTAATAGTCCACAGTGTCACTGTTCATATCAAGCTGTCAGCCTCTAATAGACCTACAATGTCACCGACTGTTCACATCAATGTGTCAACCTCTAATAGGCCCTACAGTGTCGTTGTCTGTTCATAAGAAATTTTTAGCCACTGTGTCTGCTATTAGCTCTACGTGTCTCCTAGCCAAGCTGGTAAATACGCACCTATTTACGTGAAATTCCTCCTTAATTCTGCATACTTTTTGGGTGTTAATTCGAGACCAAGACCATACTTACATGCTCGTAGTCAAAAATGTCTTCATTCTGTTTTAACATATGCATGTAAATATTCTGTGGTTATCGTTGTATTCATAGCTCGTAAATATTCCGGCGTGAGAGAATAGTCTATGAGCTGAAGCTTTGAATGGCTGGAATTTTTAAATTTGTCAACATGTGCAAGGAATACGAATCCCATTCTCTACCCATACTGTTAAACCAGATATGCGTTGCCCTAATCTAGAGTACTTCACTTTATACCCCAAAGAACAGCGTCAGACACATTTTACAGCTTGGCTAATTGACTGCAGAACGAATTATTTCTACCACCTTATTTATCTGTTGAAGTGATCGGAATTTGTTGAACATGTCGAAGTTTTGTGTACGCGGTAGAGACATTTGATGAAGTTTTTGCAATATTGTCATTGATTAAAAATGCACAGACGTTCCTCTGATACACCCAGCTCTGCCTGAGGATTTCGTTGTTTGGCTTCCAACTGGAAGACGATGCCATATAAAAAAATATACTGCATATTTCATTGTCAGTTTAGAAAAACATCTTGCTTTTGTGTGCATACATTTAAAGTGTTTTTTTTATGGGATGTGTGTGTGTGTGTGTGTGTGTGTGTGTGTGTGTGTGTGTGTGTGTGTGTTCATTAAACCTGCTTCCACACGTGCATCTGAATATGCGTTCCTATGCAGTTCTTCTGTTTTCGCTTTTCATGTGTCGATGCGTGTGTGAGCATAGTTGACTTCCATTATTCTTGCCCGGCCGACCCCCTGCATTGAGCCTTTTCAAAACCATAAATACTCAGAGAAAAAAAAGCCCCAACCTGAAAAAGACACCCACAACAAAGACAGTATGATGTGTGTGTGTGTGTGTGTGTGTGTGTGTGTGTGTGTGTGTGTGCGTGCGTGCGTGCGTGCGTGCGTGCGTGTGTGTGTGTGTGTGTGTATGTGTGTGTGTGTGTGTGTGTGTGTGTGTGTGTGTGTGTGTGTGTGTGTGTGTGTGTGTTGGCTTTACTGCATTCCCGTAAAAAAAAAAACACTATGTCCCAAGAGCATGCTCCTCTCTCTCTCTCTCTCTCTCTCTCTGCTTTATTTCATTACAATTCTTAAATATCAGGAAAAGTTTGGATGAGCAGGACGATGACGGTGGTTGTGAAGAAACAAATCCTTTTGAAGAATCAATGCACACAATAACAGAACACAAATACTGATGCTTTACACTCATACACGCATGTAACACGGGTGACCGTTTAACAATTTCAGTTTCCATCAGTTTTCCCTGATTGAAAATAGATTATATGCTGATATCAAGTACAGTACAAATTCATTTCAAAGACATACATATCCTGAATACATCTGCAGTCAGTATCATACTTGTCAGGCAGTCTGAATTCCTCTTTCCATCATCCCTCTCTCGCTGGCTGGTTTGCTGTAGAGTACAATCTCTTCAATCGTCTCTTCCATGAGGAGACTGTGAAGACATTACTGGTACGGAAATGGCACGATGGACATGCAGAAAAAAATGCTATATACACAAACGGAAACATGGACTAGTATATTGGGGGGGGTATTCACAGTGTTCTGTGCACTGTCGGAGATACACATTGCTGCAACTGCATTTTGATTTCATGCCGCGCCTGTCAAAAGATCCTCCAGGCAATGTTTTTTTTATGTACAAAGCAACAAGAAGACCTCACGAGAAAAGCTGAATATGATGGGGCATGGACGATACTATTAATCTCTCTCTCTCTCTCTCTCTCTCTCCTCCTCTCACACACACACACACACACACACACACACTCTCTCTCTCTCTCTCTCTTTCTCTCTCTGTCGATTCAAGGTCTCCTCTTTCGTGCACACAGAGCTGAAAATCAAACTAAACAAATGAATACTGCAAACAAGTCAAATGAAGCTGAACGTCATGAACTAATGAAACAAGGCTGTTGACTCTTCAGACATCTGGCAAGGCGTCAGCCGTCTCTGTGATTTGTCAGTCTCAAAGTACACAAAGGTTGATAGTAAAAAGTAATGAACAGCATTTGTGCCAGAAAAATACACAAAAAGTGGACACATGCAAAACAAAACAAAAAACACTGCATAACATTCAGCTAGTGTCAGTTCAACACTTTGTTTATAATAGTCATATCACAACTGAAAATCTGGCATTGAATCCTGTCGCTACATGAGGGGCAAAAATGTGAAGATTTCCAGAACGAAGACTGTGCTAATGAGCCCCAAACGACAACAGTAAAGGCATTCAATAAAAGGCTGTGAGAGAGAGCAAATGAAAATTTGAAATGACGAGGTGTGTTGCATACAGGCCTACTGACGAGGTGTGATGCATACAGGCCTATTGACGAGGTGTGATGCATACAGGCCTAGTGACGAGTGTGTTGCATACAGGCCTATTGACGAGGTGTGATGCATACAGTCCTACTCATGAGGTGTGTTGCATACAGGCCTACTGACGAGGTATGTTGCACACAGGCCTATTGACGAGTGTGTTGCATACAGTCCTACTCATGAGGTGTGTTGCATACAGGCCTATTGACGAGGTGTGTTGTATACAGGCCTATTGCCAGGTATGTTTTTCATACAGGCCTACTGACGAGGTATATGTTTGTATACAGGCCTACTGACGAGGGTGTGTTGCATACAGGCCTACTGACGAGGTGTGTTGCATACAGGCCTATTGACGAGGTATGTGCATACATACAGGCCTATTGACGAGGTATGTTGCATACACGCCTATTGACAAGGTATGTTGCATACAGGCCTACTGACGAGGTGTGTTGCATACACGCCTATTGACGAAGTATGTTGCATACAGGCCTACTGACAAGGTATGTTGCATACAGGCCTACTGACGAGGTGTGTTGCATACACGCCTATTGACGAAGTATGTTGCATACAGGCCTATTGACGAGGTATGTTGCATACAGGCTTACTGACGAGGTATGTTGCACACAGGCCTATTGACGAGGTGCCTTGCATATAGGCGTGTTGACGAGGTGTGTTGTATACAGGCCTAGTGATGAGGTGCCTTATATACAGGCCTACTGATGTGGTGTGTTGTACACATGCCTGCTGATGAGGTGAGTTGTATACAGGGTTACTATTGATTGAGGTGTTGTATACAGGCCTACTGATGAGGTTCGTTGTATACAGGCCTACTGGTGAGGTATCTAATATACAGGCCTATTGATGAGGTGTCTTGTACACATGCCTACTGATGAGGTGCCTTGCATACAGGCCTATTGACGAAGTGTGTGATGCATACAGGCGTATTGACGAGGTGTGTTGTATACAGGCCTACTGACGAGGCATGTTGCATACAGGCCTATTGACGAGGTATGTTGCATACAGGCCTACTGACGAGGTATGTTGCATACAGGCCTATTGACAAAGTGCCTTGCATATAGGCGTGTTGACGAGGTGTGTTGTATACAGGCCTATTGACGAGGTGTAATGCATACAGGCCTAGTGACGATGTGCCTTATATACAGGCCTACTGATGTGGTGTGTTGTGTACACATGCCTGATGATGAGGTGAGTTGTATACAGATTTACTATTGAGGAGGTGTTGTATATAGGCCTACTGATGAGGTTCGTTGTATACAGGCCTACTGGTGAGGTATCTAATATACAGGCCTATTGATGAGGTGTCTTGTATACATGCCTACTGATGAGGTGCCTTGCATACAGGCCTATTGACGAAGTGTGATGCATACAGGCGTATTGACGAGGTGTGTTGTATACAGGTCTACTGACGAGGCATGTTGCATACAGGCCTATTGACGAGGTATGTTGCATACAGGCCTACTGACGAGGTATGTTGTTGCATACAGGCCTATTGACGAAGTGCCTTGCATATAGGCGTGTTGACGAGGGTGTGTTGTATACAGGCCTATTGACGAGGTGTAATGCATACAGGCCTAGTGACGATGTGCCTTATATACAGGCCTACTGATGTGGTGTGTTGTACACATGCCTGCTGATGAGGTGAGTTGTATACAGGTTTACTATTGAGGTGTGTGTGCCTTGTATACAGGCCTACTGATGAGGTTCGTTGTATACAGGCCTACTGGTGAGGTATCTAGTATACAGGCCTATTGATAAGGTGTCTTGTACACATGCCCACTGATGAGGTGCCTTGCATACAGGCCTATTGACGAAGTGTGATGCATACAGGCGTATTGACGAGGTGTGTTGTATACAGGCCTACTGACGAGGTATGTTGCATACAGGCCTGTTGACGAGGTGTGTTGCATACAGGCCTACTGACGAGGTATGATGCATACAGGCCTACTGACGGTGTGTGTTGCATACAGGCCTAGTGATGAGGTGTTATGCATACAGGCCTATTGACGAGGTGTGTTGTATACAGGCCTATTGACGAGGTGTGATGCATACATGCCCATTGACGAGGTGTGATGCATACAGGCCTAGTGACCAGATGCGTTCTATACAGGCCTACTGATGACTGATGTGTGTATATACAGGCCTACTGATGGGGGGTGTTGTACACAGGCCTGTTGATGAGGTGAGGTGTGTTGTATACAGGGCCTACTGATGAGGTGTGTTATATACAGGCCTACTGAGGAGCTTGTGTTGTATACAGGCCTACTGGTGAGGTGTCTTGCATACAGGCCTTTGATGAGGTGCCTTGTATACAGGCCTACTGATGAGGTGCCTTGCATACAGGCCTACTGATGAGGTGTGTTGTATACAGGCCTTCTGATGAGGTGTGTTGTATACAGGCCTACTGATGAGGTGGTGTGTTGTCTTATACGGCCTACTGATGAGGTGCCTTGTATACAGGCCTACTGATGAGGTGCCTTCTATACAGGCCTACTGATGAGGTGCCTTATATACAGGCCTACTGATGAGGTGTCTTGTGTACAGTTCTATTGATGAGGTGTGTTGCATACAGGCCTACTGTTAAGGTGCCTTGTATACAGGCCTACTGATGAGGTGCCCTGTATACAGGCCTACTGATGAGGTGTACTCCATACAGGCCTACTGATGAGGTGTCTTATATACAGGCCTGCTGATCAGGTGTGTTGTGTGCAGTTCTATTGATGAGGTGCCTTGCGTACAGGCCTACTGATCAGGTGTGTTGTATACAGGCCTACTGATGAAGTGTGTTGTATACAGGCCTACTGATGACGTGTCTTATATACAGGCCTACTGATGAGGGTGTGTTGTGTGCAGGCCTATTGATGAGGTGTGTTGCGTACAGGCCTACTGATGAGGTGTGTTGTATACAGGCCTACTGATGAGGTGTGTTGTACACAGGCCTACTGATGAGTTGTGTTGTGTACAGGCCTACTGATGAGGTGTGTTGTGTACAGGCCTGCTGATGAAGTGTGTTGTATACAGGCCTACTGAAGAGGTGCCTTGCATACAGGCCTATTGACGAGGTGTGCTTGCATACAAGCCTATTGACGGGGTGCGTTGCATGCAGGCTTAATGACGATATGCGTTACATACAGGCCTATTGACGAAGTACGTTGCTTACAGACCTATTGACGAGGGGCGTTGCATAGAGGTCTATTGACGAGGTGTGTCATATACAGGCTTATTGACGAGGTGTGTTGCATACAGGCCTATTGACGAGGTATGTTGCATACAGGCCTATTGACGAGGTGTGTTGCATACAGGCCTATTGACGAGGTATGTTGTATACAGGCCTATTGACGAGGTGTGTTGCATACATGCCTAGTGACGAGGTGTATCGCATACAGGCCTGCCTTGACGAAGTGTGTTAGATACAGGCGAACATACCTTAGTGTATGTCCTAATCGTGTTCGGGCTTGTTTTAGGCAGAAACCCTTACCCATAGACGAAGATCTTTAGAGAAATGTTGTACTAAAACTCAGTCCTGTACTCTGTCAGAATCTATTGATACTTTATACCACAAGTCTCTTAAATTCTCTACCTGATTATGTCAAAATCTGCAACTCCTTGAGCCCACTCAAACAAGAGCTGTGTGCCAACTGCAATACTTTCCTGCTACAACAGTGAACAGGAAAAAAATCATTCTCTCGGTCAAAGAAATACAATCTCAACATTACGTCCAAACTACAGCTAATTACAAATTCTAATGTACAGGCTTGACTTGGTTGTGATAGGTATTGCCTCTTGAAATGTTATGATCATATAACATATTAAATGGCTGACTAATGTTCAGACCGATCAATATATTGATGGATGGTTGTGTTCTTCTTGGCTGATGTTTAATTATCGAGTACCCATTCTCACCCTACCCCCCACTCTCTCCTCCTCCCACCCACTCACCTTGTTATCAGCTTTCCCCTTCCACTTTTTTTCATTATTCTATTTGTATGTTTGTTTTTGCTTTTATTTTTCTCCTGCATCAGGTGTCACACGCAAGGAATGATCCATTGTTGATAATTGCTGAAGCTAATATCTTGTTTTCTTTAGTCATTTATCGTTGTATTTATTTGAGAAACATGTTTGAGATAGTAATTGTACAATACATGTAAAAATGTGATTCACCTGCCGGAACATAGAAGTTGAACGTATGAGCACACGTTATGCTGTAAGCTTGTTGCTGCTCTTCGGTCATTGTTCATATTTTGTTGATCTACGTGTAATATTAAAGAATAAGACTGACCTAAACCATCAGAGCCCGTGGCGTTATAAATCATTTATCATTCTAAGCGTCTTTCTCTGTATTTTTGGCCTCCTCTTCGTTACTAAACAGGACAAGTGTTGCGTAATGTGATCATTCCGCCATACAAGGGAAGTATTCAAGAACAACTAGGGGAGGCAACCTTTGCTCCCTTGTTGAAACAATTACAAACCCTTTGCTCCCTTGCTGAAACAATTACACGCCCTTTGCTCCCTTGCTGAAACAGTGACATACCCATGGCGCCCTTGCTGAAACAATTACAGCCCTTTGCTCCTTTGCTGAAACAATTACACGCCCTTTGCTCCCTTGCTGAAACAATTACAAGCCCTTTGCTCCCTTGCTGAAACAATTACAAGTCCTTTGCTCCCTTGCTGAAACAATTACAAGCCCTTTGTTCGCTTGGTGATCCAAATACATGCCCACAATGCCAAAGAAATGGTGGTGCTTCCGCGACCAGTTTGCAAAGAACAGATGCAAACACTAGGCACACACAATAATCAAGGACACGTCTTAAAAAAAGGAACAGAAAATTAAAAAGTAAGTAAGTATGTAAGTACTTATAGCCTAGTCTAGAAGGAAAGAAAGAAAAGAAAAGAAAAAAAAAGGAAGGAAGTTTCAAGCTTATCTCCAAACCCCAAGCTGTCACAAACACACACACCAACACGGCACATGTCTGCACGGCTACTTTGTACTTGTGTCTGTTGCACGATGTGTTTTTGTGTGACAAGGTTCATTGCCTACAGGCGGCGTCCAGTCTTCAATCAACGTTCATGTGTATGATGGGTTGTTTTTTTTTTTCAGGCATTGTTGCTGCACGCATGTGTTAGCTAGTGGTGTACGGCCAAGCTTGGGACTTCCTATTCAAAATAAAAACAAATATGATTCTTTAGAGGTGGCGACCATTTCTGGCCAAAACCAGTTTGAAAAAACAGTGATGATGCCTTTTCAACTCACTGTGATATTTTCCTGAGTGGTAATACGCTGTTGGCTGACATGTTTTAAGTAGGGAGGAAGATAACTCATGGGTAGGAACGCGCTTAGTGTTCTGACGGTGCGTAGGGTAGTGCTAGTGTTCTAAAGATAGGTTCGAAACACTACGATAGTGTTTTAAATGAACGACCACGCTGTTTTAAACGAGGAGTATTTCGAACGTCCTACACAAGAACCAGCATCAGTTTAGAGTTAACGGCATCAATGACTTTGTATGTAAAGTCATTTACATTATGCACTTGTTTCACCATTGGGGGGGGGGGGGGGGGGGGGGGGGAGAATACTACTCGCCGACATGTGCCTCATGTTTTTCATTTATTATTTTACGTCTCTCAACTCAACTGTGATTTCTTTTCATCGTGAGTGTTGAGTGTTGCACTCATTTCACCACGCCACCGAATATCGCCAAACATGCCAAGTTCTGCTTATCGTACTCATTTCACTATTTGTTATCCCAAGTCGCCAAATATGGCAAGTACTAGTTGGTATACTCATTCCAAAATGTTACCCCTTATTATCAAACATGGCGGGTTAATCTTATTTTATCCATTCCAGAATATTGTCCTATACCAGCAAACATGACGTGAAGGGTTTATGTCTTCATTCCAGAATGTTACCCAATGTCGCCAAACATTGTGAGTACTGTTAATTTATTCCACAATGTTATCCCGAACAGTCAGACATGTTAGTGTTGTTTACGGTATTCATTCTGGAATTTTATCCGTTAATGCCAAGGACGGCAAGTATTCTCTACTGTACTAATTCCATATCTTATCCTATATCGTCAGACATGGCAAGAGAGCTGTTAACTAATCAATTCCACAATGTTATTCCATATAGCCAAACATGACAAGTGTTGTTTATGAATTCAAATTCAGAATGTTATCCCTTTTTCACCAGTTATAGGAAGCATTTTATTGCACTTGTTCCAGAGTGTTATGCCATATTTCCAAACGTGGTAAGCACTGTTTATTTATTTATTCCAGAATGTTCTCCCACATTGCCAAACATTGTTTACTGTACTCCTTTCAGATGTTCTTCAGTATTCCTTAACCGGGCACGCATTCTTCATTTCGCACATTCCACAATCCTGTTGAATACCACCATACAGGGCGAGTATCGTTTGTGTATTCGTTCCAGAATGTATCCAATGTCGCTAAAAACAAATTATATTCTTAGAGATATTTCAAGTATTGTTTGGTACAGTCAATCCATTAAATATTGTTAACTGAGGAAAGTAATAATGCTGCATACAACCACAGTATATTGTCCATTTTTCTCCGAGTATGGTATAAGTTCGTGTGCTCGTTACAAAGGACCTGTCGATCGGAAAAACATGGTAAATAATGTATATCACGTTCACTCCAAATATCTTCGCTACCATGAATCAGGTCATGTGGCCCGTTATTTGGTCAGATCGTTTGGAACATGTCGTCGACTGCTGAACAGAAAAGGGTCAAATACCTACGTCTGTCAGACTAACAAGACACCGTTTCTTGCGCTCACGTTTTTCTGTTCATTCCACGGTCGGTTCACAGGGAAGAGTTGTTTATCACTGAGGTCAGTCCGACCCTCCTCTCAACGATCATTCAACAAGGTCAACGCTGTCGATCGTTTTCCTACCAAGCAAAAGCTCGCTGAACCTTTTTTCACAGCGGACCTTGGGAACCTTCAGAAGGCGACTTCCGACCTGGGCTCGTCGTAGTGATGTTGATGTCTTCTGTCTTCAGCAGCTTCTCTGCGGCCCTCGCCTCCTCCTCCTCCTCCTCCTTTGACCTCCTCCAAGACAATGTCCTGAAGGTCCAGGTCAAAGCCCACGTCCTGCGTCTCTTCACTGGTGGCGTCCACTTTGGCCCACGGCTGGACCTCGCCCTGCCCTAGGACCGCGTAGAAGGCGAAGCCGAAGAAGTAGATGGCGGCTGCCACGTAGAAGGCCACCTGCCATTCTTCCCGTTGGCCCTGTGTGCAGAGGAAAGGCTGGTTACAGGTAGTCGTTTTGCCACGCGTTGTGTTGTTATATAGATTTAATGATAATAGTGTTGTATGTGTGCTGTATTTGTTGTGTGATTACATGTTATAAACGCTGTGCTGTGGAAATATAGAACTGCACTGCGCTGCATTGTACGGTGTTACATATAGTGTATTAAATCGCATTTTACTGTACTGTGTCTATTACATTGTCCAGGGTTAAAAAAAAACTCTCCTGATCGCGGTGAGTAAATAAGATTTCTGTTCAAATATAATAGACAGCTGCACATTTTTTTTTTCCTTCCCCAGCTTTCACTGCTTCCAGAAATCAGATCTTTTGATCTGTCATTCCCAGCTTTCAAACCATTCCTTTGCTCCCACCTTGTCTCTCCAACTAAAAGAGAATTCACACAACATATAGGCTGTACATCAAAAATTAATGCGCCAACGTCTTGCTTAAGCGGTCGAGTACTTATAGACTTAGGCAGTTAAGATTGTTTTGAGAATTTCATGGTGTCTGAAAGTTGATTCTCTTCATGTTCTTTCGTATGGCCATCAAAGTACAAGCCAGGTGGTTCCAAGCAGACAAATTAAAATCAGATGAATGGGACTATTTGGGCGCTTCCAGCTGGCGCAAATATACGGTCATGGGTGAGTGCAAAGGCCTGAAGTGAGATGTCAACTAACGGGAAGATCATGTATTTGAAGATTGTGATTTCATCGGTGAAAATCCCCTAAAACAAGGGGAATAATTGGTGGAGAGATGTTCTTTTCATCAATCACCGGTTTAACTTCAAAACGTTTACATGGATTATATATAATATGCAAAATACTAGTTTGGCGTGTGGCCACATCATTTGCCAAACGCAGTGTTCAGATACTCACACGACCTGTCAGGGCAGCCACCACATAAGGAGCGATAATGCCGGGCACCGTGGCCGCCATGTTGGTGATGCCAAACAGCGTGCCGGCGAAAGGAGGGGCGATGTCTCCGTGGTTGATGAAGTAGCCCGCTAAAATGGAAGCCGCACAGGCCGACGGCGATGGTCAGCATGATGACGGCGCCGATCTGCTGGTGGCACTCCATGAACCCCGTGCCGATCAGGAAAAGGCCCGGACCCAACGTGCCTGCACATCCAGCACACGGCTTGAGGCTGGACCTCTGTGTCTGGCAAGTGGGTTCTGTTAGTGTTTTTCTCATATCGCGAACTGTACTGTTTTGAGCTGAACCACACTCTGCTGAATACGTGATGAGTACATCCAACACACACACACGCACGCACGCACTCACATACACACATGCACACACACACTCACTCTCTCTCTCTCTCTCTCTCTCTCTCTCTCTCACACACACACACACACACACACACACACACACATACACACGCGCGCGCGCGCGCGCGCGCGTGACAGCATGAATTTGAAAAGTCAATAATGGCTCCCTACATGGACCCACATAAATTGCGATCTATCCATTTTTTTAATTGTGACTTTCTCATAGTGTCATGCTGTGTCTATACAGACCCTTAAGGGTTCTTGTGACAACTGAAGCACAAGTCCGAGTCTTCAGTCACACACACACACACACACACACACACACACACACACACACACACACACACACACACACACACACACACACACACACACACACACACACACACACACACACACACACATACACACACAGTAGACATACATGCGCACCACATACTCACGCGCGCACACAAACCAAATGTATGTGTGCACGAAATGAGACAGAACATTACTCACACATACACAGGCTACGTGCACGCCTAAATGTATCCTGATGTATAAATAATCACTCACACACTTTGGCTACATACACACCGATCCAGATCAGGATCGAAATCATTAACACACGCGTGCTACATCCACATATATAAGGAAACAATTCACTCACTGTAGAGGCTATTTACATATTGTCACAAATGCGAAAATAAACAACTCACAAATATATGCTACATGTGCACGTGCACGTGCTCAGATGCAAAAATAAATCAATGACATACATAGGGTACATACACAACTGCACGTACTCATAAGCGGAAATACATTACCCACACACATATATCATATAAACACCCACCAAAATGAGTAAATAACCACTCACACATAGGCTGAACCCACACCTAAACCTACGAAATAAACCACTGAACACACAGGCTGAACCCACACCTACACCGACAATATAAAACCACTCACACACATAGGCTGAACTCACACCTACACCGACGATATAAACCACTAACACACACAGGCTGAACCCACACCTACACCGACAATACAAACCACTCACACACATAGGCTGAACTCACACCTACACCGACGATACAAACCACTCACACACACAGGCTAAACCCACACCTAAACCGACGATACAAACCACTCACACACACAGGCTGAACCCACACCTAAACCGACGATACAAACCACTCCACACCCACACAGATGAGGAAGTAAGTAATTCACACACACAGGCTAAATCCACATCTACACCGCTGAAAAAATAAACCACTCACAACTACAGGCTACACTCACATTCAAACAGATGAAATAAACCACTCATACACATAGGCTAAACCCACACCCACACAGATGAGGGAATAAACCGCTCACAACTATAGGCTACACTCGCATTCAAACAGATGAGGAAATAAACCACTTATACACATAGGCTATACCCACCCACACAGATGAGAGAATAAACCGCTATAGGCTACACTCACATTCAAACAGATGAGGAAATAATCCACGCATACACATAGGCTACACCCACACCGATGAGGAAATAATCCACCACACGTAGGCTCCATACATACCACTTCAGACGACGAAATAAACCACTCACTCGCACGTACTCTATATACACATCTACACGTAACCAATGCGGAGATAAATCGCTCATACATACTGGGTACACACACACACACACACACACACACACACACACGCGCGCGCGCGCGCGCGCGCGCGCGCCCACACAGCAATAAAGAAATAAATCACCCATACGAAAATAGGTCACATACACCCCCCAATCCCAGTCAGAAATGAGACAAATCTCTCCTTAACACAAAACTTCACACCTAGAATCAGAGCTCTTCCTCTTACCCATCCCTCCATCTCTTCCCTTATCTAGTCACTCTCATTAAAATCTTTGTATTCGTACTCGCATTCTCCCACTCCCCCACCCCACCCCACCCAAACATACACCCCTACACACACCTACACACGCACACAGCCGTACCAAAGGCGGTCATCAGCTTTCTGGTCCAGGCCACTTCCAGAATCTGCCTGGAGATGAGGAGATCAGCGAGCATACCCGACACGGTGATGCAGAACCAGAACGTCAGGTAGGGCAGCATGGAGAACACCCCGTTCTGTGGGATAAGCACCAGACTCACCACACAAAGACCAGGTCCACAGCTTTTGGCTGAGCATAATTCCCAGAAGCTGGGGACCCCCCCCCCCCCCCCCCCAATATCTCGTAGTGCCGTCAACTAGATCACATATGAAGTGAAGGCCGCTGGAAAATGTTCGATTTTATAGGAGTTTTGTTGCTGTTGTTCTTGTTGTTGTTTGTTGTTGTTGTTTGAAAGAAGAAATACCACCAATTTCAGTTTCATCAATGAAGCGTCACTGTGTGCGGACTAGTCCATATACAATATACCTCTTCTGCCAAGTTTTCGAGACTACACTTAAAGAAGATGGATAAATGAATTAATGACCGAGATGAGAGAATCAAGAAGAGGGTCTCCTGGCTATGACTTAGCAGATGTCCGACCTGCGCATTAGCCTAACGCGCGCTGGTCAGACCTTGGGCAAATACTGCCAAATAAGCGGGAAGACCTGGACATGGCGTTGCCCGTCATTCAGAGTCCTGCACAAGAGGAGGCACCGTGTGTGATTGCACAAGATGGACACTTTGGACTCTCTCTGACCCTGTTTACCAGCTGAAAGGACTCCCTGGATAAAACTGACAGCCGTCAAGACACAGGACTACAGCCTTTTTCTTTCTTATGAATACCAGAACCAGGAAGCCCCCTTCCTCAAACCACCGTCCATCCACCCGTTTTCCCCTCACAAGACCACCAGGATGACAACACGTGCAGGTTGGGTGTGAAATCCCGGCTGGGTACGGGGCGCCCGAAGAGATAGATCACAGCCTTGCAAATGCGGGTCGGCACAGATACAGCACAGCCCTGGCTGTCTCGTAGAATTTCAGTGATTTACACGGTTGTTCAAAACTAAATATTGAGGGGGGAGGGGTGGCAATTCCACAGCACCGTTCATACCACACTCTTCCTCACTGATCTTTCAATTACCAAGAGAGAAGAAGAAGAAGAAGAAAGAAGAAAGAGGCAAGAAGAGAAGGAAAAAAAGAAAGGAGGAAGCATGGAAAAAGAAAGAAAAGGAAGAAATCAATCTTGCAAAAATTGAAGGGAGGAAGAAAAGGAAGAAAGAAAGAAAGAAAGAAAAAAAGAAGAAGAAGAAATCAAACAGAACTCAAGAAGAAGGAGAAAGAAGAAAAGAGAAAGAGAAGAAGAAGAAGAAGAAAAGGAGGAAAAGAAAACCTCTCTCTCTAGAGAAAGAAGAAAAGCCGGAACTTCACAAGAAGAAAAGAAGAAGAAGAAGAAGAAGAAAGAAGAAGAAGAAGAAGAAAGAAAAGAAGAAGAAAAGAAAAACCTCTCTCTCTGAAGAAGAAGAAGAAGAAGAAAGGCAGAAAAAGAAAACCTCTCTCTCTGTGGCCATTCGTGTTTTGCTCTCATGACAGCACACTCATTAAGAACTGGCGACTGAGTTCCACAGTGACGGTCTCCATTTCAAACACGACGCTCAGTCGCTTAGCCTGGATCTGCGTCTGAGCTACCGTTGTCATCAGCTGGGGGTGGGGTCGGGAGGTGATGCATGTTTCATTTCAAAACGGGTGTCACATTGTCAAAGTCACCATGCAGCAGCACAGGTTCTCCTCTGGTGAATGGTTCCAGTGGGTCTACTACTTGTAAGCTTCTGTGCTGGGATTTGGACGACCACAATGCAGAAGCCACTGCCTTGGTTTTCGGTGTAAGGGAGAATATTTGGAAAGCGTGATGCGATGAAAGTGAAGGAGAATTTTTCATTGATTTTTTTATTCTCTTTTTTTTCTGAGCTGGACTATTTTAGCGTATGAAGACATGGGCCAAATCGGATAAGACAGAAGACCTCAGAGCTGAAAGCCCAATAGCACAATTCCACGTCATTGTTTCGACACCCCCACCCCTTCCCCGCCCTTTCCTCCCCCCACCTACTCCGCTCTCCCTGGCCCTCGGAGCAAATCGAACCTGTTACTCTCCGACTGGAAAACTACCAGCCTGTCCATCGCTAACGCACTTTGGTTGCAGACCTTTGTCGGAGGATCCCCTCTGGCAGCTGGTTCCATTCACCAATCGTTCATTCAGAGAACGGTGTATCTCTAGTGCTCTGCCCCGGTGTCTGGAAACTTAAAGTCACGGGGGCTGTTCATGACTTGGCGAGCAATACTCCTGAAATGAGCTCCACTGGTTCTGGTGGAGTCAGGCAAGCGAGAAGCCGGCCTTTCCGCATGTGCTGGTGATAGGAGTCGTCCATTTGAATGTGGTCTGCAGAGATTTCGGATTCCATGTTAAGGTAGAGGAAAGTTGACCCAATATTACCCAATATTTGTGGAGAGACTGTAGCAGTTTTGTTGTTTGGTTGGTTGGTTTCTTTGCCTCTTCTGGGAATTTTTTTCTTCCGCCTGATGAGCTTTTTGATGCTTCTATCAATCTATGGCTGATGTTTAGTGTTTTGCAGGTGCACGGGTTGATGGTTAGTGTTTTGCAGGTGCACGGGTTGATGGTTAGTGTTTTGCAGGTGCATGGATGGAAGATGCTCCTTAATGCCCAACATGAAGGTGTTAAAGAGAGAATAACAGGAAAGCAAAGTAAACTGGCAGGGCGGCCAAAGATTTTGAAGAGTTTCCTCGAACTGAATAAAGTGGATACGGGACATATCACATGGGAACTAAAACCGTGTACAAAGAGTGGGTAACCCTGCCATGAAACTGGTTCCAACAGACTGAGTCAAAGATAGTGGAGAACCGAATCTCTTCTGTGCAAGTATGGAAGTGCTTAACAGGGTTAAAATCAACAGGTCATGGTTTGTCTCTGTCAAATTCTATGGTCGGACTTTACCAAAGTCATTTACAGACATCTGTTTGATCACAAGGGATTTTAACTAGGGAGCAGTTTAGCTACGTATTATTTCATACGATCAAAAGTGTTTCACTTTGGGGATTATTTTCTTTAAATATCAGTCATCTCTATGTCAAATCGACATTTTGTCAACTTCAGTAACACTATGATCGATGCTCCCCTAATAAATAGAAATTACCGACAATCACATGGAAAAAAAACATGTCAAATAATGTGGATCAAGTGTCTTTTTTTTTGTAAATCCAACAATATTGCTGCCATTGGAACTAGTGGATTGACGGTAAACGTGTCTATTTACTGTATCTATTTACCTGTGGGTATATCTACGCATTGGGTATCTCTGCATCCACTCTCTCTCTCTCTCTCTCTCTCTCTCTCTCAGAGAAAAAAAGAAAGAAAGGGAGAGAGAGAAAGAGTGAGGGAAATAGTGGGAGAAAGTCAACAGAACTATGAAAAAAATAACTGTACACACACACACACACACACACACACACACACACACACACAAACAAAGATACACACTCTCTCTCTCCCTCTCTGTCTCTTTCACACACACACACACACACACACACACACACACACACACACACACACACACACACACACACACACACAGAGCTCAGCGACTGACCGCTTTGATATCAAACTTGAGGACCTCCTTCATGTAGGTGGGGATCTGTGTGTGAGCAGCATGTACGCCCCGTAGTTGCCGCACATGTGAGTCACCATGATGGCCCACACCGCGCGGGACGTGAAGATGGCTTTCCACGGCGTGCGTCGAGTCTGCAATAACGTCAACACGCGCAACAAGGTTGGTTTGTCTGTCATGCACCCCACGCACGTCCTTGCTGATGTATGCTGGTGTATGTAAATGTGTGTACGTATGTACAAGTAAATACGCTCTCTTTGCATAGATACACGAAACATCACTACAATCTCATTCTGATTTTTTTCACATTCTGTAAAATGCAAAAAACCAGCTCGTAAGATTGTATTTTGATTTGGGGAGCGCGCGCGCGCGCACGCACACACACACACACACACACACACACACACACACACACACACACACACACACACACACACATAGTGTCTTGGGTTCGCGTTTCCTCGAACGTACATTTTTTTCACACACACACACACACACACACACACACACACACACACACACACACACACACACACTCACTAGTGTAACTGACTAAAACACGCGTTTTCCTTACCATATGTATGTGCGCATGCTAAAACCTTATGCTGTAAAGAATGCGCTTTGGGGACCAAGAAGTGTGTACTTATGAAAGGCAGCAAGTATACGCCTCAAAAGAAAGCGAATTGTAAAACGTGAGGGATCATTATGCCAGATCAAACTTACATCTTGTTCGCACGCACGCACGCACGCACGCACGCACGCACGCGCAGTAACTATATGCCAACTGAGCTGCAGTTTCTTTTTGCTCACACTGTCAAAGGGTGCTTAATGGAACAACAACAATTCTCCACGAAATGCAGAACGGGCTCTTGAAGGCGCTTTCTGATTCATGAAACTTTTTTGTTTTTCTGGACTTGAGCTACGAGGGCGGGGGAGAGGGGGCTCGGGAGAGGGAAGGAGGGGCTGGGGGCGGGGCCGAGTCGAAGGCAGTCAGGCAGACGCTCAGCGACTGGAGCAGCGGGTGACGAGTTTGAAAGAGACAGCCAGAAAAAGACGGACGGACTCGGAGACAGGACTACAGACATATGAGAGACAGACAGATAGTCAAACTCGAAGACAGGGATACAGGCCGACAAAGATATATGGACAGTCAGACAAGGAGACCGGGATATAGGCAAAAAAAAGTGAAAAGAGACAGCCAAAGAGAGATACAGTCAGACATGGAGACAGGAAAACAGGCAAACAGAAGGAAGAGAGAGAGTTTAGACAGTCAGACTACGAAACAGGGATTCAAAGAAACAGAATGCAAGAGAGAGAGACTGAGAGAGGGAGATACAGACAGACACAGAGAGATGCAGAGTGAGAGGGGGAGAGGGGGTAGAGAGAGAGACAGACAGACAGACAGAGACAGAGAGACATACAGAGAGACAGACAGAGAGATACTGACTGGCACGGAGACAGGCAAGCAGAATGGAGACAGACAGACAGACAGACAAGGAGACAGGGATACAGGCAAAGTGAAGAGACAGAGAGAGACAGACACGGAGACGGGCAAACAGAATGGAGAGGGACAGACAGACAGACAGACAGACAGATATAAGAGACAGGGATACTGGCAGACAGAGTGAAGACAGAATTATAGACAGGGACGGAGAATTACATGGGCAAACAGAACGCAGAACGCAGAGAGAGAGAGAGAGAGAGAGAGAGAGAGAGAGAGAGAGAGAGAGAGAGAGAGAGAGAGAGAGAGAGAGAGAGGGCAGGAAGCCAAAATGATTTCCTGTGCCTGATCTTAACATACCTGTCAACAGTTTCTAACTTCTAGTAAACTTTCGGACCATTCATTTTTTTTTAATCATGCACAAAATTACTGTGATATCCTACTGTTCTGATAGACTGACAGACAAACAGAGGGACAGGCAGAGGCGGATACGCAGACAGGGATATGAGAAAACAGGGTGAAGAGAAAGAGAGACAGAGACACAGGGAGAGCCATGAAGCGACATCTTTACATACACGCACGGCGTTGACCAAACGAAGTAGAGTAGGAAGAGGCCTATTGGAGTCTCACCTTTGCCCCCTTGATCCGCTCCCCCCAGGGAGTACTGGATGTATTTCTTCTCAATGTGGGAGATGCGCTTGTGTTTCCTCGGGAGTATCCGTGGCCAGAAACACCCAGGCCAGACACCACAAGAAGCCGCAGATACCTGTCGTCACCATCATCATCAACAGCATCATCTGCATCACCAGTATCATCACCACCGTTAGCATGTTCATCATCATTATCATCACCATCATCATCGTCATCATCATTATCATCATCACCATTATCGTCATCATTATCTCTACAGGAAGCCACGAACCTTTCCACAGACACAGTTAGTCTCAAACTCAAACTCACGCTGACAAACAGACAGCCACTCAAACATGAATCTGAATATTTGGTAAAAAAAAAAAAAAAAAAATGCACACACACACACACACACACACACACACACACACACACACAGCGAGACAGACAAACATAAATCATTTTTAAAAAGACGTAAGCTTACACTTGTCACGAGCATATTTGCACAATCGCAAGCGCACACACACACACACGCGCGCGCGCGCGCGCACACACACACACACACACACACACACACACACACACACACACACACACTCACACAGCGTTTACCCATGCAATAGAAGACTGAAGGCCAGCCCCCCCATCGAAGCCATGGGCGCTGAGGTAGCCACCGATGGGGAAGATGATGGCATTTCCAAACTGACCCCCTGACCACAGAAACTTAAATGGAATCTAACAAAGGAACAGCTGAGGTGTTTGCCAATATTTCATCACCAATGAGCACTTGTCTTCAGATGAACAAATTCTGTGGCAGTACATGTAAGTATGAAAACTTTTAACCTTTTAACAAACAGAAAGCAAAGCTTGACACAACCGTACCGATGCTATTATACAAAACCAAGAGATGCAGCCACAGATTCAGACCCGGACGCACAACATGACTAAAGATTTCTCGGTAAAATTACAGTTCTTCCAAATGGATTGGGATCCCAGGATATTTCGCCTGCAGACTAGAAGGCAGTCATTGTTATCCCGAGCCTTAAGGACCGCTAAACACACGTCCATATGTGTATACGCATATGCACACACGCCCACGCACATTTACGCGTAAGCCCGCGTGCACAGGAATACAGATGCACAAGCACACGTTGAAGCGCGCTTACAAACAGGCGCAAAAATACAAGCACACACACACATAAGCACACGCGCGCACATAAGCACACACGCGCGCGCGCACACACACACACACACACACACACACACACACACACACACACACACACACACACACACACACAAGGGGATGGTCGGCGCGTCGGGTTACCTCCCAGGTCAGGCATCTGCTACGTTTTGCTCATGAGACTCTCCCCCCACCCCCCCCCTTCCTTTTTTTTTGTGTGTTTGTGGAGGAGGGGGATAGGAGGAAGGGGGGGAGGGGGGTATTCTTATCTGCCTTGACTGCTTGGGTAGGCACTGGGGCACAACACCGAACAGTTCACCAAGTTCCTCTAGTTCTGTCTGCCGTGTGCCGACATGTGGATCTAAGCAAAGGCTTTCCCTGTGTACTTTGCAGTACTGTCGGTCTGTCGGGTTTTTAGTTTTTCAGCTTCCCCTGAGTCTCCCTCCCTGACTGAACAGTTTTTACTTTTTTTTTTTTTTTTTTTGAAGACTGTTTCATTGTGGCCATTGGAGTTTGTTACATGACCAGGGTAACGTAGTTTTCTGTTCTTAATTCATGTCAGGAGATCTTCATATGGTTTGATGTGCAGCTTGACGGTTTGACTCGCTTGTTGACTGGTGATATAATCGGCATCTGATGTTTAGTATCTCGTGGTAAGCCTCATTTCTGTGGCGTTTATTCTTCCTTCCATGTCCGCTGTGAGGGCCAATGTCTGTATGCATGCAGCAACATGAGATATACCTGTACATGGAGGAGCATAATCCAGTGTTTCATGGAGGGTTTTTTGTCTCTCCATGCAGGTTTTAGTCTGGACGGTGCTGACATTGTCTCTGCTGCCCTTGGACCCCCCCCCCCCCCCCCCCCCAATGTTAATGATGGATTCAGTTGTTAGTTGTTGAGTAGTTTCTAGTTTTTGTCCATCATAGTTACATCGATAGTTTTCGTGGGCCCATGGTGCTGTGACTGGCTATCAACTTGGTGTGCTCGGTTCTGGTTTCTGCCCGTATCCTCTTGTCGCTTCATCCGGTCTTTGGATGAGCTTGGCGGGTTCTTGCTCACTTCCTGCCAGGGCATCGAGATCATCTGCAAGGCGACGGTTTGAGATGGTGCTTCCTCCTGTGCTGATGGTGCTGACTTGATCGCGGGCATCAGTCTTGATGCCTTCCAAGAATTTGCTGAGAATTATTCCATTGTTTGTTCTTCATTTGTTTCATCATCCGCTGTAAACCCTGCACATTGTGGGTTCGTGGTTCAGAAGGTAAGGCAGAACCAGCGTGGACCAGTACGCATGCAATGACACCTCCTTGCTGACACTGAAGAAAAAAAAATGCCAGTTCTGCAATACTAAAAACGTAGATGAAAAATTTACTGTTAGAATATACCCTTTGCCATTCGGTTACACATTGATGTGGCAAATATCTGAATAGTCCTATCAAAATTCATCATTTAGTCAAGGAAGAAAACGTTCACAAATTATTCTGCACTTTGGCGGTAATTGGTAAGATAGTGAGAATTCACCACACACACACACACACACACACACACACACACAGAGCACATTTTTTATCGTAAGACGGACTACCTTTGTTACACCCCCACACACAGGTGTCAACCCAATTTTCCTCATTTTTACAACTTCCCATACTGAAAAGTATTTTTTTTTCCCTTATTCCGAGCCTAAAAAACCCTATGCATCACGGAAAACGCAAAAAACATAAACAAAAATTGCTGTGAACACATTGTAATAGTATCAGGCAGAACTTCTTAACACACACACACACACACACACACACACACATACACTCCCTGAGGTGTCGGCAACTACCAACTCGAGCCTTTTTAGCTGCAGGGGGGGTTCGTAGCCATTCTCGATTCAAACAATGCACACATGGAAGTTGATGAAAGAACCGCGCATGCGCAGATTACCGGAACAACAGGAAAAAAAATGGTTCACCTCGCAATTTGCCTCGGTGATTTAAGATTTGCCCGTACAAATCAGTTTTACCCGTATTGAAACTTGTATACGGCCGTACAGACCCGAAATCGTAGGTTTCCCGTACAGCCATACGGGAAAACCGTATAGGTTGACACCTATGCACACAAAACGCGTTATCTGATAAGATACTACACTCAGGACAAGACAGCAGACAGTCACCACACAGGACATTTTCAGTTCTTGACAAATTCCCACAGACGGCAAACGATGAACACATACTTTCCCCTGCGAGCCAGTTACCTGCATAGGAGAATCCAATCAGACGGCTTCTTTCGGTGGGTGGGGGACCAGTATGACCACAAGGTCTGCACGGCAGGGTACATCACTCCCTGCATCCAGCAACGAAATGACGTCAGACAACGAAATGACGTCAGATAGCACACAAT
The DNA here is from genome assembly GCA_016801955.1 of Conus betulinus. Classification (NCBI taxonomy): domain Eukaryota; kingdom Metazoa; phylum Mollusca; class Gastropoda; order Neogastropoda; family Conidae; genus Conus; species Conus betulinus. The sequence continues at coordinate 86,325 of JADBJO010002552.1, forward strand.
TTTTTTCTTCCTTGAAAGACGAACTTTTATCAGTAACAACATAAACACAATCAAAGTAAATGTTTTTGTGACGTTTACTCGTTACTGGTCTGATTTGCGCATTGATGTAACACAGTAAAGACAACTAAACATTACATTCATCGTCATGAATAAACGTTGCGAAGCGATGATTACCGCTATGCAATCTTGTTGTGTTTATTTGCCTCACTGCCGAAGCCTTTCTGGCGGCAAGAAATGTCCATAACAACCCCTTATTCCAATGGTTAGAGCGTTTGCCTACGGAGCTGACGGTCGTGGGTTCGAACCTCTTGTGGGGTCGGATTTTTTTTCGGCTTGAAAACCCACTGTATCTACCCAGCAGTAAATGGGTTCCTGGTTCAGTTCAGAGGAGGTGAAAGGCAGCGAGAGGAGTGGGATATACTCCGCCTTCCACCATACCACGGTGAACCTTAACAGTGTATGCCCCTTCGCCATGGAGTTACAGGATTTTGATATTTCAATCCAATGGACAACGGTGTTACGATCACCCATGTATACTCGTACCATCAAAAAATCTAATGTGCCCATAGCACAGTTATTCGTATTACATGAAAATCACATTAATAAGATATAAAAACCTCTTCATAACGAAAGTTACTCCGTCCACAAAAGATATAATGTACATAAGTAATAAATATAAGAAAATGCTAATGTGACGGCGGCGAAAGAAGAAGACAGGAAAGGGTATATTTGTACGGAGATCTTTGAAATTGATCATACATCGCTGTGAGTCCCCAGGACAGAGTTCACTTTTCCCAATCGGTCCCACGCGGTGAGTTTACAACGTGTGGCGGTCACCAGCACTGTGAGTCCCACCCTTTGACATCCCAAGACAGAGTTTGCTTCACCAATTGTGAGTTTCGTGGTGGATGACTCTTGTCTAAACTTCACAAGGTGGGACTGACTGGGGTGGGGAAAATCTGCCCCGAAAAACTCACAGGGTTGAACATGAAATCATGAATCGATGTATCAGTGACAGAACAAAACGCCCGATGTTTAACTCTGATATCGAAGCGTAGAAGCTACAAAGTTTAAAGACTGTTACTGAATATGAAGTAATGAATCAATGTATCAATTACACAACGAAGTACCCGATATTCAGCTCTGATCGGAGCGTTGAAGCTAAAAAGCTGAAAG
>JADBJO010002552.1:92500-100000 GCA_016801955.1 Conus betulinus
TGTTCACTGTATCTATTCTCTTCTATGGTGAGATCCATTGCGGGCCCTAAAATACGCGTTATAGTGCTGTCACCACGTGCATAAGGATACTGTGGGAAAAGAACACTTTTGTGCTCATTCATGTGCATTGCAGTTTGCGATGTTGCAGAATGTGTGTTCATGTGTTGTAGCCCCTTCTCTCTATCTCTTCATCCTTTTTTTTCCCGTCAAGCGTTTTTTTTTTAATCCGATCACACACACACACACACTTGCAAATGATATCACTTTAAATATCTACAACATCATTGGGAAGGATTAACCGTGCTTCTTACGTCATAACCTGCACAAATGAAATTGTGTCAGTCTCAGACACACTTTCATTCATTTTCTTCGGCATTTCGCCAGTTTTACTGACTTTTGGTGAGACTTTAAATAGTCACCAAAGAGTACAGCAATTACGTTAATATATGTGACTGGCTTGGTGTTTAATGACACTAGAAGCATATAAGTTATGTGCTGCTCCGAAGAAAGTTTTGGACCTTTTATCTACATAGGCCATGCTAGATAATTTTCACTGACCACTGAGAATATATTTTGACACCTTTGAACTTCATAAATAAACAAATTTGAAGTTTTCAAGACTTTCAGCAAAGTCAGGAAACTCTATGAGAATGGCTGGGATTAGCATTTACAAGACCGAACGGTGACCAAAAAAGACTTTGGCATCTGAATCTCAACACTAATAACAAAAGCACACACTGGAATGAAAACTATATACTGTTCCATATGAAGGTTCTCGAATTATTTCTGAAAAGGTCTGTACATACATAGAAAACGATCGAACCGATTTTTTTCCCCAGTCTTTTAACTTAACCTTAGAAACATTATCACTGAACCTCAGATTGTGGCTGATCATTTATAAATACTGACCCCCACCAGCAACCCTCTTAACATTTGACCTGCTTCCTGGTGATCCTGTGGTCATTTAACAGATAGGGCGGATAAGACACGACTTCATGCTGCATCATCGCCAGACGATGGTATTCAATCCTGCTCCCCCCCCCCCCCCCCCCCCCCCCCCCCCCCCCCCCCCCCCCCCCCCCCCCCCCCCCGCCTCTACCACCATCACGTGCGATCCACTTTCCCCCCCCACCACTCGCTTGCTTGCCCTCACTTGCTTACCACCATCAGAACCGACCACTTTCATACCCTCATTCAGAACCGACCGCTCGCTTGCTTACCCTCATTCACTACCCACCACTTGCTTACCTTCATGCAGAGCCGACCGCTTGCTTACCCTCATTCAGAACCGAGTGCTGCTTACCCTCATTCAGAACCGACCTGCTTGCTTACCCTCATTTAGAGCCCACCGCTTGCTTACCCTCATTCAGAACCGACATTCAGAACCGACTGCTTGCTTGCCCTCATTTACAGCCCACCGCTTGCTTACCCTCATACAGAACCGACTGCTTGCTTGCCCTTATTTACAGCCCACCGCTTGCTTACCCTCATACAGAACTGACTGCTTGCTTACCCTTATTTACAGCCCACCGCTTGCTTACCATCCTGCAAAGCCCACCGCTTGCTTACCCCCATTCAACACCCCCACAGCTTGCTTACCCTCAATCAAAACCCTGCTTACCCTCATGCAAAGCCCACAGCTTGCTTACCCCATTCAAGCCCCCACAGCTTGCTTACCCTCAATCAAAACCCACAGCTTGCTTACCCTCATTCAAAGCCCACAGCTTGTTCACCCTCATTCAAAGCCCACAGCTTGTTCACCCTCATTCGAAGCCCACAGCTTGTTCACCCTCATTCGAAGCCCACAGCTTGTTCACCCTCATTCGAAGCCCACAGCTTGTTCACCCTTATTCAAAGCCCACAGCTTGTTCACCCTTATTCAAAGCGCGCAGCTTGCTTACCCTCATTCAGGTCGATAGACCCCAGCCGTCGAAGGTCCGGTTTGGAAAGGATGCTGTTGACGTGATGCAGGTCAAAGCTGGACAAGCGGTCCAACCGAGGTCTGCTGCCCCTGCTGTCACGTGACTGCTGACGTGTCGGTCTGGTGTGAGAGGACCGGCGCGATTCGGAGCGGACGTAGCCAGGCTTTTCGGGTGGCGAGGCGCAAGGATCCTGGACGTCCGTGAGCTTGGCAACATGACACCGCGTGCTTCGGTGGGCTTGGAGTCTGGCGGGTTGGTCGGCTTGCCATCAGATGCCATGTCTTCGTTTGAAGAAAAAACAGAAAGAAAGAAAGAGCGACGGACACACCTTCAACCTGTAGCCCCACTGCTTCTTGCGCGTCCAGTTTGTTCAACAGGATAAAATCAAGGGGAGAAATGAAAAGAAATGGATGATCTCAGTTTGTTCACTGGACAGCTTCAGCGTTCACTGCGTCTCCTTTACTGAGGTTCTTTTTCCGTATAACATTAAAGGTACTCCTTCTTAACACTGCAGGTGATGGTGGCGCTCCATTAGGTTTCCTTGCTTGGCTGGCTCTGTTCCCCAGTTGTGGAATCGTCTCCTCTTCAGCACGTTGTGGCTCGATGTACTCATTCAGGAGAATCTGCAAACACGTTGGTGGTTTAATATATACCAGTCATTCATTCCATCCGGTTTATTTTCACCCGGTTTTATGGTCTTCAGTAGACACTTACGTATTGAGACGCTTACCAGAAGGTTATATAATGTAGATTTCTCGTGTCTTGCAGACATTTTTTTTGTCTGAGAAGCCTGCGTTCAAGCTGTCGGTGTGCAAACGACCATGTGTATTGCAAATGTGTATTTAAGAATTGTGTATTGAAAATGTGTATGTAAGCTTTGTGCCTTGCAAATGTGTATTTAAGCTTTGTGTGCTGCTGTATTTAAGCTTTGTGCATTGCAAATGTGTATTTAAGTTTTGGGGTTCCCAGCATGAGGTACAATTGGAAAATATTTGACAAAGCGTCAGACCGCTTGGTCATCACATGAACAGATGGAGAGAAAAGCAAACGGACTACCGAGAGACTACAGACAACAGACAGAACGGACTACGGAGAGACTACAGACAACAGACAGATCTATCACAGGTAAAATGAATGATACTTTTACAGCAGCAACTTATACCATAGGGCCTACATACACCTGAAAACCTAAACGCACCCCAGACACGATGATTCACGGAAAACTACGCAGCTTCGTGGAGAAAGATGTATGGGGTGTGAAGTGTTTCAGTGACGATTTCCCAGAGATTTCAGCTTTTCAGTGTGACGAAACGGCCCTCTGCGTGTGAGCAATGACTGGCCCATACGTGACCTATGCATCAGCCGGAAGATCTGAATGAATGAAACACTGAACAGAGAGAAAACTCATAACAGAAATCAGGTGTCATAGACATACGATAATTTACACGATAGCCAAATCGATGAAATAATAGTTATCTCTCTCTCTCTCTGTCTGTCTGTCTGTCTGTCTGTCTCAGCCCACATTCCTACGCACATGCACACACAAACCAACCTAAGCGTGTGCACGCACTCGCGTACAAACGCACTTACTCATAAGAAGGGGTATGTGCAAAAATTCACATAATCTACACACATTCTTCCCCTTTCCACACACACACACACACACACACACACACACACACACACACACACACACACACACACACATTAATCAGACTACTGTAAAAAAAAAAAAAAAAAAGTCTCCGTGCGACGACCATACATATGCAGAAATTCCAGTGAGATCCCCCGCCATCTCTCTCTCTCTTTCGTGAGTTAGTTACGTGACAGGCTGGCTTGTTAATTAGATTGTTCGTTGTCTGGTCGGTTATCTGGTAATTCATTACGTCTCTAAGAGAGAAAATGGCGAGGCCCATTTTCCCGCTTAAAACGCCACTATAAGTAAGAATACAACCGACGTTTTATGGATACGCTTGAGCCCCGTTAGTGTATGAGCACTGACGCGCGTGTATGCGAGCGCGAGTTTGCACTTTTGAATCAAATTGTATGCATGTATGCGTATGTATCTATGTGTATGTATAAATGTATCTGTGCATGTGTGTTTGTGTGTATGTGTGTGTATGTATTTTTGTATGTATGTATGTATGTTTGTATATATATATATATGTTGGTATGAGTGTATGTACTTACTTGATGAACGCCACACATTGCCTACCAGTCGTTGTCGCAACCCACACATACACACACGCGCCGTGTTCGCACGCACACACACACATACTCCATATGTCTGTCTGTCTGTCTGTCCACACACACACACACACACACACACACACACACACACACACACACACACACTCACACCTACACACACGCACACATACACACAAATTCTCTCTCTCTCTCTCTCTCTCTCTCTCTCTCTCTCACACACACACACACACACACACACACACACACACACACACACACACACACGGAAAAACTTATATGCGCTGTTGTACGTGACATTCCCTACGTTTCCCTAGTCGTTCCCTCGACCGTCCTTGTCGAATCAAAGGGTAAAGTAAAACAACTACTGTCGTCGGATACCTCCACTCCCCCCCCCCCCCCCCCCCCCCCTTCGTCCGCCCACCCTAACCTTTATTCCACACCCCCGAGCTATTCACCCTGTCCCCTCCACAATCACTTTACACCTACCTCCATCCTACAGTAGCCATTTACCTGTCCCTTCCACAATCAGTTTACATCTATCTCCATCCTACACCAGCTATTCACCCTGTCCCTTCCACAATCAGTTTACATCTACCTCCATTCTACACTAGCTACCTGTCCCCTCCACAATTAGTTTACATCTACCTCCATCCTACACTAGCCATTTTACCTGTCCCCTCCACAATCACTTTACATCTACCTCCATCTCTACACTAGCTACCTGTCCCCTCCACAATTAGTTTACATCTACCTCCATCCTACACTAGCTACCTGTCTCCTCCACAATCAGATTACACCTTCCTCCATCCTGCACTAGGCATTCACCCTGTCCCCTCCACAATCAGTTTACATCTACCTCCATCCTACACTAGCTACCTGTCCCCTCCACAATTAGTTTACATCTACCTCCATCCTACACTAGCTACCTGTCCCCTCCACAATTAGTTTACATCTACCTCCATCCTACACTAGCTACCTGTCCCCTCCACAATCAGATTACACCTTCCTCCATCCTACACTAGGCATTCACCCTGTCCCCTCCACAATCAGTTTTACACCTACCTTCATCCTACCTACACTAGCCATTTACCTGTCCCTTCCACAATCAGTTTACATCTACTCTACATCCTCCTACACTAGCCATTTACCTGTCTCCTCCACAATCAGTTTACATCTACATCTACCTCCATCCTACACTAGTCATTTACCTGTCTGTCCCTTCCACAATCAGTTTACATCTACCTCCATCCTACACTAGCTACCTATCCCCTCCACAATTAGTTTACATCTACCTCCATCCTACACTAGTCATTTACCTGTCCCTTCCACAATCAGTTTACATCTACCACCATCCTACACTAGCCATTTACCTGTCCCTTCCACAATCAGTTTACACCTACCTCCAACCTACACTAGCTACCTCTCCCCTCCACAGTCAGTGTTGTGTGCCTATGTAGATGACAATGTGCACGCATGTGCGTGCGTAAATGTGTGCCCATGCGCTCGCGCGCGTGCATGGTGTGTGTGTGTGTGTGTGTGTGTGTGTGTGTGTGTGTGTGTGTGCGTGTGCGTGCGTGTGTGTGTGTGTGTGTGTGTGTGTGTGTGTGTGTGTGTGTGTGTGTGTGTGAGTGTTTGTTGATCGATGTGCTTGCAGCTCTATGCGAGTATCTATATGTACGCACGCACGCGCATACTTACATATATGGATGTGCATTTGTGCTTGCGTTTACGTGATTATGGATGCTAGCAGGTAAGCATGTACACAGCAGCGTCTGATATGCATGCATGTTTAGGTGTGCACATGTACACATGATTGCATGTGTGTGTGTGTGTGTATGCTTGCGTGTATGGATACACAGATTTCTGATGATTCTCATGTTCAACTGGTAGCCCTTAGATATGTATATATGTTGTCACCTTTGCCATACAGTTGGCCTTTTATAAATGTGTATGTTGTCACCTTTGTCCTACAGCTGGCCTTTATATATATATATATATATAGATAGATATATATGTGTGTGTGTGTGTGTGTGTGTGTGTGTGTGTGTGTGTGTGTGTGTGTGTGTGTGTGTGTCTCCTTTGTCCCAGCTGGCCTTTATGTATGTATATGTTGTCATTTTTGTCCTACAGCTGGCCTTTATGTATGTATATATTGTGTCATCTTTGTTATACGGTTGGCTTTTACGTATGTATATGTTGTTCCCTTTGTCATACAGCTGGCTTTTACGTATGTATATGTTGTCATCTTTGTCATACAGTTGGCTTTTACGTATGTATATGTTGTCATCTTTATCATACAGTTGGCTTTTACGTATGTATATGCTGTCATCTTTGTCATACAGTTGGCTTTGATGTATGTATATGTTGCCACCTTTGTCATACAGTTGGCTTTTATGTATGTATATGTTGTCACCTTTGTCCTACGGCTGGCCTTTATGTATGTGCATGTTGTCACCTTTGTCATACAGTTGGCCTTTACGTATCTCTCTCTCTCTCTATCTATCTATCTATATATATATATATATATATATATTATATATATATACTTGTATATAATTATATGTATACAAGCGTCACCTTTGTCATACAGCTGGCCTTTATGTATGTATATCTTGTCATCTCTGTCTGACGGCTGGCCTTTATGTATGTATATCTTGTCATCTTTGTCCTACGGATGGCCTTTGTGTATGTGCATGTAGTCACCTTTGTCATAAAGTGGCCTCTATGTTTGTGCGTAGTCATCTTTGTCGTACAGGGGGCCTCTACGTACGTGCATTTTTCCACCTTTGTCCACAGGGTTCATAAACAAAAATATAATAAATGGATGAATAAGGTACACGTTGGATTTCGATCCACATATTCCACGTTGAACCATCTGGCTACTCTCCGATGAATAACTGGATTTTTCTTTTTGAAAGAACTTTTGATAATATGGAAAGGATATGTTCACGGCAGAAATGTTAACTGTTGAAATCAATTACGCCATTTTAAAGGTCATTTAGAATTATGTGCCAAATCATGTGTATTTTAAAAAAATCATTACTCTCTTTTTTATGTTTGTTTTCAGTCGAGTCCCGGGGTCAGGCAAGGTGAAAAAAAGTCAACATTAATATTTACCCTGTATTTTTTTTTACATAACACGTAACAAATACTTAGAACAAAATATGAGCACGTTGATAAAAGTCGCAAAAAAAAAAAGGGCAGAGGAAATAGGTGTAACACGACACTGAGAGTCACTACCACCCACCTCTCTCTCTCTCTCACACACACACACACACACACACACACATACCTCCCTTAGGATTATCAGTGTTACGCCATTTCAGGAAACCAGCCTACAGCCCCCTTGGGCACCATTTTTCTTCGA